>JAODLM010000907.1:0-85603 GCA_036937905.1 Salvia rosmarinus
TACCTATATATGTATATATATCAGATTTTAATAGTGTAGTTAGGATATATTAACCAATGTTTAGATACATGTAATAGGTAAATCAACAAATAAGTGCTTAGTATATATGTACAGATATACTTTCCTATTATTACACTATACCAAAGGGTCCAAATTTATTTTCCATGCTAAACATTGATATATGTTATGACATATAGTTTAGATGATAACAATATCATAGGATAAATTAATGGCATCGCTTTATGCTTATTAAAATCGTTCAAAATTAGGTTTTCAACGCTTGAAAAATTGGTCACTATCAAATCTTGATGATCTAGCATTGATTTAATGCTAAATAATACTGTAATTACATATTCCAATCATAGGAAATTAATTCCTATAATTTCTTGATCGATTAAAACGCTGCTTCATCTCAAAAACGTTAACGCTTGTAAACATTGCAAAACGCTCATTATCGATTCATCTCGAAATGGTCCATCACTTATTACATTATTCCATTAATGGAATTTAATTCTAAGCTTAATTGTTAGAAATATCATGAATTTTAACTATGACACGCGATCGACGTTAAAATAATACCGCCGATATACTCTATATACTTTTATTCCTTAATTCACACCTCCATGAATATAAAATAGGAATTCATTCCTTCGTGAATAATCGAAATCATTATTCGATATTCATGGATTGAATCATCTCAAATAATTTCTAATTTACGGTTTTAAATACCGTAATTGGGCATCTAATTCTGCAGAGTATACACACACACACACAATAGGAATCATGGTTGGAGTGTGTAGAGGTGGTATCGCTTATGTAGGCTGTAGGCTTTCCACGCACGTGTGTTAAGTGAGGGACTATCATGCCATGCCATCTCATGATGGCCTACATGGTGTGTCCAAATAGTAGGCAAATTTGCAGTATAGAGATTGATGCGAGGTAAAAGGAGCTCTTCATGCATCGGTGTTTAAAGAGGACAAGCATGCCTTGTCAATCCATGACGGCTAAGGTTTGGGGTCCAATAGGTAGGATTATTTTATTTTTGTACATTAATACAATATATATCATATAATGCATCATGATAAAATAAGTTTCATAAAATAATTAAATCACCTCTTAGGATATATTCAAATTTCGGAATAATAGGAAAATAGATAAATAATAGCACATTTCATGCATTATAAAACCCCACTTCGAAATGTAGGGTTTCAAATTATTAACACAATAATGAGTTTTAATGTTTCAAAATTACTTAAGCGTTAATAATATCCATATATCATAACATATAGTTTAGATACTATAGATAATTTAATGGCATTATTCGCTGCATCAAACCCTACTTGTATATTGGGTTTTCAAACCATTTCATAAATATCGAAGTTTTAATAACTCAAAAATTTATTTTAATATTTAATATTACCGATTATATTCAATGAGGAACACTGGGATAATTTCCGGATCATCGTCCTCATCTCTAAAAATATTCTGTTAACGCTCAAAACGCCCTCAAATGATCATATCGACTATCTCAAATGGTCGCAGTAAGTTTGAACTCACTTTATAACATTCTAGTAACATAGGATTAATATGAAAATTAATCTGTTTCCTTTGCGTTGCTCGGCTTCACAAAATACCTATGACGTAATTTGCTAAAAAATACATCGCCGATACAAGCCAAACTTATTTCTAAATTCACAATTCTCAGTGAATATAAAATAGTAATTTGTTCCTTCAGAATAATCTAAACCATTATTCGCTATCTTACCGATTGATCGTCACAATAACTCCTAATTTACGGTTTCTAAAACCGTAATCAGTATCTAATTCTACCGGATATTACAATATTTGTTTTACGTAAATCAATCTGCGGATTTGATATGATATCGCCATAACGACCTTTTCATAATTCACTAAGGATTGGAATTAAAGGATTAGTATTACGAAATGATTCGTCAAGATATTTTAACGCAAACGCCAGACGAACGCAAAGATTTCATGAAATTTTCTCGAGCAAAGGAAGCTTGGAATTAATTTCCATCTTAATTCATTTATTAAATGGAATATATTTATTTAGTAAGAACTTCATCACACCATTTTGAGACGAGTCGATTTTAACGCTTTGAGACGCTTTCAACGGCCAACGCTCAGAGACATTTTGAAAACGAAGTTTAATGCTCGTGAAATTATAATAATTAATTTCCTATTATTTTATATAATTACAGTATTAATAATTATTAAAATCAATATTTGAGTTATTAACCTCGATATTTTCGAATTTAATTGAAACCCTAATCTTATAAATTGTATCGGTCACATGAAATGATACCATTAAATTATCATATGGTATCTAAACTATATATTATGATATATATGGATATTATTACATTAAACTGGTTTTTGAAACCATACTTATAGTTTCAATTATATAAATTTCAAGCCTTAAATTCAAATTGTGGTTTTATGTGTCGAATGTGCTATTATTTTATCCTATGCTATTATTTAATATCTAAATCATATTATGATATATATGATCTAAAAATTGCATGAGTATCAATAATAGGTGTAATTTATATTTTTAATCCTATTTTCCAATTTTGTTATCGATAATTTTAAATTGTGTCTATGTGTTGATTTAATTATTTTATGACATGTATTATATATCTATGACCTATTATATGATTAATACAATGTATTAGGTATAATTTAAAATAAAACCCTTTAAATTACCCCACATGTCAGCTCACCTTTCCCATTACACAATGATTCCACTTTTAAATCGCTCAATGCATGGAAATCATTTATACCCTTAATCATCACATCCCACCCCAAATGCAGCATTGTTCTTATGGGTGAAAGAGAGAGTGAGATCGGGCAGTAGGAGAGAGATATAAGGAAGGACCTTCACATTTTCTCCCATTTCATACTCCATTCACTCAACACACTCAACACTGAAACACTCTCCTCTCTCCTTTCTTCACCAAACCGAGAGCTCTCCTTCCATTTTTATTTTCTTCCTTCTTCTCCATTTCCTCCTCACCAAGTGATATCCACTTGATCTTGTGATATTATACCATTCCTAAGGCAAAACACTGTAACTATAGTATCGATTTCTTTCTCCATTATACATGAAAATCGAAACCTGCTTTTAATACATATGTATGCGTGTTTCAGTTTTATATATATATGTATACATGTGTTTAAATGTTCGAGCATGAGCCATTGTTTATATACATGTTCTTTGAGGTTTTTATTTACAAAAATATGAGCATATATGTGAAAGCGAATATAGGTTATCATATATTACATGTTTGTAAGGATTTGAAGATGTACATATAATTTTCGAACCTAGTATATATGTTAAAATTATTTTCAAAATGTACCAAAAATGTCTCAGGTGGACCGAATGTTTCAAGTATTTTTAGCATGGATTATTGTTTATGATATGATTTAAGACTATGGTATCGATTTAACAATTTTGGAAAACCCTCATTGAATATCGACATCACCGTGAGCTTCAAAAAATCACCTTAGTGTATAAATTTTATTTCAAGCATGTAAATGACATATTAATGCTTTTAGAACCTTGATTATATGTTCTATGATTTAATTAGAATTTTTGAAAACCATATGCTTGATTTAATGAAAATACCGTGAGCATATAAGTGTATAGGTTATTGTATGATTTTATTTTCAATACGAAATGGTGTATTAATGCTTTAGTATATTGTTTATGTATTGTATTAAATTATTAGAATTTTTGAATCATTTACCTAATTAAATCAAATAAACCGTGAGTGATATGCTCGCTGATGATTTAATTAGTATAAATATTATGATGTTATATTACTATACTATAGTGTATAAACATAGTATATAATTATCGAATTTTTGAAACCAATTACTACATTTAATCAAAAGTTTAGAGCTATCGAGTCTATATGGTGATGATTCAAATGTTTTTGGTTGATGTTATGATGTTACAACGTTATAGTATAATGTTTAATCATGTTGGAATTTATTTGGAATTTTTAGAAATTGTTTTATAATTATTTGGTAATTATCTTGTAATTACTGTGAAATATTGTTATATATATTGTTAAATGAATGGTTATGATGAACTATAGGTTATAATTGTGATGATATTGATGTTGGGATATTATACTATGTATATATCAATTTTGGGAATTTTTGATAATTATTCCCTAATTATTGAAATTACCGTAGCTATATATATGTATATATTAATAAATAGCAAACAATATCATATGGATTTTATAAATTATATTCTGGACCATAGTGTATAATAATGCACTATATTAATTTAGAAAATCTTCAAAAGTCATTTGATTTTTTTTAAATTAATTATCGAGTTTTTCGATAATTAATAAGGATTTTAAACTTTTAAATCAGTTTATTAATAAAATATATGTTTAATTAATATTCTGGACATAATTAAATTTTACAAAATTTTATAAACATAGATCACATGTTGGTATTAAACGCTCATTTTATATTTTAAAATCGAAACTACGCTTTTATTTATAAAAGGTTTATTAAATGCGAATTATTTATAAGTCCTCGATTTACGGATAAATCGAGACTTTGACTTTACGCTTTCAAATCGATCAAATTCGACGTATAAAACGAAATAGTAAAGTTATTACTATTCAGTCAAAATTGTCGACTTTTTGACCAGTTGTTGACTTCATTGACTTTGCTCAAACGACGCTACACGATCGATGAATACGCCAAGACGCTGTGAAGATATATCAATTGAGTATGACACCTCATTATAAGAAAAGATTTCACAAATGAAATCCATATATCTAAAACGACTTATATGTTGGAAAGATCCTATGAACCGAACAATTCAATCAGATAATGCAGCAGACGATCAATTCACTCAAGGAATTCACATCCATATGAAACATCAAGTTTATCTTAGCTTTGGAAGTCTCGGGAGACTTGAGCGACGACTAAAGTCCTCGCCAGAAGGTGATGCAAACGCAATGATCGATTTCGACGATTTAACCAACTCAGACTCAATTTTACAATAAACCAGTCCAGCGGCTTTTATCTTCAAATGCGGGCCTTTTCACCCCACTAAATGTGACTTTACCGTTATTCCAAATGAGTTTATTTACAAGATTTATTCTACAATTGTTAACAAATGTTTTATCGCATTACCCGCCAAAATATTTGCTTGTACGGATCCTATCTGCTGGTCCCGGGCCGTGAGATGGCTGAACTTTATTACGATAAAGTTACGCTATTCGCCCCAACCTTTTTAATGTCGGGTCCTGTGTCGATGATAAATGCCTGGCTAGGATCGCGTGAAGGTTGGAACTATACCGTGTTAACATATGCTCAGAGAGGACCGTATGTACGCATTTGATTACGGTCGGTCACGGCGTCAGTACGGTAGGCCCTCTCGACGCTTAACTTTAAATATCATATGTAATCGTTACTACGATACGACCATACACACCAAGAAAATGCTCGGCCGAGCTATGTTTATTTAACCGAATGATTTGGTAAGACAAGGCATTTCTAACTAAAACCCTCGCGACTTACTCTCGATATTGGCAGAATTCAAATGTTATCAAATGTTTTCGCATAAGTCCACTAAATGCAATTTCGCATTTAGCCCCGCATAAATGTGCAAGGAGTCTGGCGGCGTATTACTGGGAATGTTGACGAGTCCAAAGTGTCGCCACCGCTTATTCAATTTGTGGTTTATACTCGAATGTACATCATATATGTATTCACACACTCCGCCGCACCTCGAACTCCTTTATTTATGCTTTATGTTTATGAACTATTGAGGTCCATCGCCATGGCTAAGTTTCGGTCCGCGGCCTAAACCTTTAAACCGCTATGACATCATCGCGATATTCGCTCAAGACGCTAATTTATTTTTGTTATGCATCTCTATTTTAGCCATGTAACCCTAAAATACTACTATAGGCTAATCCAAATCGTTAGTCCGGAGGGTCGCGATGTAAGTGGTATCGTAGCGCTTTGCTTTGTAAACCCAAACCTTTATTCTAAGTCTAGATCGAGTCACCGGACTTCTAGAAATCAACTCGACCTCCTCAACACTCCATCACATCGAGCTCAACCGGAAAAAGGTAACGCATTTTCTCAAACTCATGAAATGGAAAATTTCACATGATGCAATTGGATGGCTTTTGAGGATTGTTATTATGAAAATTTTATTCGAAATGAATAGAAGAAATTTTTTCCAAAATACTTTTAGTCGAACTAACGCAATGCTAAGTATGATGAAAGTCACGGAAGTGGTACGTAGTTAGAATGATCAACATGGGAATGAATGAACCATTTTGATATGCTATAGAGTGATTATGATTGCTCATTTTGAAATCAGATTTCAAAAATTTTCAAATAAGACTTTACTTTCTAACTAAAATTTTTTTATGAGAACTATATATCATAGATACTAACTTAGACTTACTTGGAGCATGTTCACGATCGTGAAAGAACATAGAAGTACTAACTTTTTCCTTATAGAACAAAGAACGATAGAAGAATGAAAGTAGTTATACCCTCGAGGCACAACTAAAGATGAAGCGAGAAGATGACACGACACCTCAACCTTAGTTCGAATGACGCCGTGCATTCATCATCACTTCGATCATGAGTGAGCAAACATCACGACATGGAGCCACCTACGGCTCGTAATGTTCCTCACTTAAAGACCAGAATGGTAGGTAACGCGAACATTCACGCCCCATTTCAATTTGCATATGCGCAAATTTCCTGACACTGTGCAGTAAATTTGTTTTAGCTAGATCTCTCGTTAGGACTATCTTACGCATGTTTTCACCTGCATCACTTCTAACGCACGATCTTCATTTGTTATGAAGAAGTAATCCTCTAATTCTGCCCCAGTAATCGATAGAGTCCGTGAACTCTAGCTTGAAGTGTTTGTATAAATCAAGGATCTCGTAGTTATATTAAGATGTTTATGCTTATATGTAGACTTGGGTAAGACCTAAGAAGGTAAGTTGTGTGATATGTGTGCTATATGATGTTGCCTACCATTATAGTTAGCTTGACCTACTAGTTGCTTCCACGCTTATGATATCCTCCGCTTTAGCGATGATTATAGTGATTAGTTAGTTTTATTCGTGGATGATGGAGTGAGATGCTTTATCGCTAGGAGGAGGATGTGACCATCACCCCACCCCGAGGAGAGTGAGATCGCGCACCATGGATGATGCGGTGGCGGAAGACTGGAGTGAGTCATGCGATATCTCCCTATGGAGAACGCCCGAGCTCACAGGCGGAATCCGATTATGAGGCATCCAGCACTACCAGCATACTCCCCGTACCATGGATGGTATACGCTCAGAGTATGTCGGGAATTTACATCTCCGGCGATGGGCATACGACTTGCATGGGGATCCGCCTGTGTTCGTCGAGTCACCGACTTACGTGTACAAGATTACTACGGAGCAGCACCGTATGGACCTTTCCCCACAGTCACTGCGATGCCAAGGGCTCCTGTCCCGAGAGTATACCGCGGATACGCCATGCTACGACGTATACCGAGGCGATACCCGCTTTTCGTTACGAGGAAGCACTGCCCTGGCACGCCCCGGGAGAGCCGGTGTTGCCACACCTTATGTTGACACCAGACGTCCCCCGCACTACCTCCACCACATGGCCCGCCCATCACCACCAGACAGAGCACCATCCATCGGACAGCGGATGAGAGTAATCAGATGTCCATGCGACCCAGTTGTTATGACCCCGATCCGCCAATACGTACTGAGATCGGATCAACGATTTGACCCTCGCGCGACATACCGATGTGGAAAGCCAGGGCCAGCCATCCTGTGGACCGACCGTCGATGGACGATTTGGGGACCCAGGATAATGAACGGAGCAGACCTGAGGTAAGGAGGAGACCGAGTGAGACGGACAGAGGAGGACGCTGATTTAATGTGGTTAATTGATTTTGTTATGACTTAAGTATGTGTAGCTTTTCCTTTCTAGTTTCAAAGCACTAGTGGTTCTAGAACTCAATTTAGTTTTGGAGGCCGTCAGGCGAACTCATGTGTATTTTCTATTTCGTATAACCGTTGTTTGGACATCCGCTGACAAATCGGCGTATACTTTTATATATATATATTGACACCAAAATGTGCGGTTTTGTGACAATATATTGTTAAGAATAATTTATTCGCTTGATATCGCTACACGAAAGTTACAAATACGCTTGGATGTATGTTATCCGAAAAGTATAATGCTAATGATTATGTTTTATAACAGAGCCCAGAAGGAATCCTGCACAGAACCCGTGAGGTCGATGGCGCCTAGAGGCAGGGTGAACCTGAGCAAGAGCAAGTATATTCCAACCACCCCTCCACCACAACCCGATCGCAGACAAGAACTGATTTCTAAGTGAAACCCTCCGCTTTTAACAAGTAATGACTGCATAGTCAACAATGGGTTAGGGCCATTGAACGGATTTTTACCTTTTTAAGGTGCACACACAGAAAGGTTGCCGTGTTACTTCCATCCGATCGACCAACTGACTCGTGGAGGCCGAAAAGAAACTTTCAAAGACCGAATACTAGAATTCTCGGAGGATTTCAAGAGGAGTCAGATGAGAAGTACATCCCAAAGCTATAAGAGGAATGAGCAGAATTTTTCCCGCTAAACAAGAAAGGATGACCTGGACTCGACTATGATCGCACCTTTTCGCGAGATGTCGTGATACGCACCGTAACTCGTGGACACCGACTTGAAAATGTCTGAAAATCTCGTATTGTAAGAATGGAGACGATTCTCTGCACCATGGAGAACGCTATCACACGAAGCTCATCCGAGCTTTGATATACGGCGCTGACCCAACGAATAATGGTGTCTCTCACACACAAGGAATCTGGATCAAAGGAAAAGGGAAATTGGGAGCCCAACCGAGAATAACAACCTGAAACTATGGGAGACAGAAGTAACCGTGGCAAGGAGACACGGGCGCAGCAAGGACAAGAGCCGAAGAGAGTTCATTATGCTCCACCCCGAGGGGACAGAACAGAATGAGAGGCACCTCAATGCCCTCAGAGCATAGACAAGGGCAGTGCAGGAAATCGGCAGGTTTAAAGCGGGCAACGGCATTACGCCAACAATTGCTCAAGTCACAGCCTCGATCGTAGATCAACAATCGGCAATGCTCACCCATTAAGGGCTATACAGCCAACCCCGCCCAGTAGCTTACCCACCCCAAACTCCATCAACACTAAGGCATGTGAACAGCCCAACTTCAACAACAATCCAAACAAGAATAATGCAAGAACTCAAGAGATCAAGATGAGGGCAGCCCACGCCTCCAACAAATGAGAGGCGAACCATCCCTAACGCCAGGCAACAAGAATAAAGCCAGAACAACGCAAATCACCAGATCTATCATCATGCTGCCACTCAAATTGCCAAAGTAGAGCCTACGCTCAGACATAGAGCAGAAAATAACTAGGAAACTGTGTATGGGAGTTCTACTCACCCACAACCGTTATGAGTATTGTCGAACGGGTGCCTTCAGATTCTTTATTGCAAAATCATGAGAAATGCCGGGCCTTAGGTCCGAAAATCGTGCAAGGGATATGAGAATCTCATCGCCTATAGGAGGGATTATGACACAGCCACTTTTCTCGAACTCTAGAGTCGATATTAGATCACTTAAGGTTCCGCTAACACCTAAACATAATACCCATGGATGATGTAGACATAATCTAGGAATGGACTTAGCTAAGAATCACTCCACGATTCTTGTAAGGAAGGAAATTTCGCTTTCACTTTCCTCGGAGAAGCTACGATTTCCACGATCGCAGGAGAAGGAGGATCGATAGTATCAAGACTACAAGCTAGGAAGATGATGAACGTAAGGGAGCCATGCATTCCTTGTGCTATATTGAACGAAAGGATAAACCTCAACGCGGGTAGACAATATCAAGTCGCCAAGAATTTTCTGACGATTTCCCGAGAATCTACCAGACTACCTCCCGATAGACAACTAGAGTTTACCATCGACTGGAGCCCTGATCAGCCCCAAAGGTCGCTGGCGCCCTATAGGATGGGCCCAAGGAGCTAGAAGAGTGAAAATCCAAATCCAAGAGCTTGGATCAGGATTTATAGGCCGAGTGTTTCACCGGCGAGCCTGCTTTTGTTTAAGAAAAGGATGGTTCTTTGAGGATGTGCATCGATTATAGAGACTAATAAGATGACACTAAAGAACAAATACCCTTTACCTGCATCTGATGACCCATGTTTGATCAATCTGCGAGCGGTGTATTCTCTAGAAATCGATCTTAAGTCGATACCATCACCTGCAAAATACTGGTCCAGGATGAACCGTAGACCATTCAACCGTATGGCCACTATGAAGTTCATAGTTATGCCATTCGGATTAACCAATGCACCCCGATTCACGGACCCTATGAATGAGTATTTCATCCATTTTGATAAATTTGTTTCGTCTTCATATGATATCCTTATCTTACTCAAAGAACGGAAGAGGATCAAGTGAACATCTACGAAGTTCTCGTAAACCTTGAGAAGATGAAAGACCTTTGCTAAGTTTAGCAAATGAGTTTTGGTGAAGGAAGTATGTTCCTTGGACACATCGTTCGCAAGGATATAAAGTAGATCCACACAAAGTGAGGCTCAGGTGAATCGGAAATCACCAAAACCAAAGACGAATCTAGAAGCTTCAGATTAGTCAGTTACTATAGGAGATCTCAAGGATTCTCAAATTGAAGGCCAATAACCCTGCACTCGTAAGGGAATCAAGTTCAACTGACGAGAGGCGTAGACGAAGTTCACAATACTCAAGAAAAATCGACTCACGGCAGTACCGCTAGTCCGTACAGGGTACGTGGTTCATACTGACAGATGCTAAGACTGACTGGTGTTTTGACTGCAAGAAGGAAAAGTGATAGCACGCATCCCGACAACTCGCATTCCTGAACCGAACTACCCAACCCATGATTGAATAGCAATCGTAGTTCATGCAACGAAAATATGGAGACACCATCTCACGTGTGTGAGATGTGAGATCTTCACGATCATAAAAGTTTGAAGTATTTCGTTCAACAAAGAGATCCAATATGATCAGAGAGTTGATCGGTAAAAGATTACATTCGGTATTAACTATCACCCGGCAAAGGAACATGTATATGACGCTGAGTCGTAAAGAGCCATAACGTTAGGGATGTCTCTTTATACAAAAGGAAAACTCAAGAGTTTGGAGAATGAGGTTTGAACGTGGAACCACCAGACAATTGTGAGCAGTGTCACACCTCAACATCCGACCTAAGAAAAGGAATTGTCGAGACAATGATGGAGGAAAAGTTGAAAGATCCAGAAAGACTAAGGTCCAAGGATTCAAGGATTTCAAACGCCGGATAACGCCTTATTATTTGAAGGAGGATATATGCTCGACGACGCAGCTTCGTAATCAAATCCGAGCGAGGCTCACGATACGCCCTACACGCCCACCCGCTAAGATTAAGACGACACGAAAAATGAGGAACATAGCTTTCAGAGAACATCGCTGTTTGTCAACAAGTGAAGGCACTAAACCAACGTCCATACGAAGTGCAACCATAAACCCCGAGTGGAAGTGGACGATATAACCATGGATGTTCAAGCACTAAGTCGAGAAGAGGAAACACAGCCATATGGGTAATTGTGATAGACTACCAAAAGTGCTCACTTTCACCTATTCAAAGCACTTATGGATCCGATAAACCAATCTAAGGAAATTGTACGACTACATGGAGTGCCAAAATCTATTACCTCGATCGAGACTCCAAGTTCACATCCAGTTCGGATTAGCTGCAGAGAACTGCAGATTAAATTTCAAGACAAAGATTCCACCCACAAACCGATGGATCGAAAGAACGATCCAAAGCAGTAAGATATACTTAGAACTGTAATTTTGGATCGAGGTGCAAAAAGGGAAGATATTTACCATCAATTTGCTTACAACAAGTATCGTTAACGATCGGTCGGCCCCACTACGAGCCTCAGGCGGCAAGTGTAGATCACCACTTTATGGGAGTAAGCGAGAAACATGTGGCCGATGCGCATTAACGAAATGATCGTCGATTCGACAATTAAATGAGGATAAAGAGGCGCTGACGCAGAATTCATACTGCTGAGAGTCCGCATGTTTTGAGGATGGAGACAAAGTATTTCTTAAGGTCTCTCCATCGAAGAGGATTGTCGTTGCCCGAAGGGAAGCTTAGACCCCGCTTATAGACCTATGAGATCCTAGAGAGATAGGTCCAGAGTTATAGGCTGGCTCCGCCAAACCTAGGGAATGTCCATAATGTTTTTCACGCCTCGCATACGTAAAATACGCTCACCACCCAAAACAGTGATTCATCAAGACGACGTGATCCCTTTTTATACGAGCTATAAGGAAGAACTCCACAATACTTGACCGACATTGCAGCACTCGCAAGTCAGAGTAATCTTGATAAACACCACGACAGAAACGAAGCGTGATTGAAAACGATGAGAATACAATTTATTTTCAGAGTTATTTCGGACGAAATTTTAATGAGGTATGGAATTACATCCCCAAACCTAAGTAGGATTTGTAGGATAGAACCTAACAGTATAATTAAATGGGAATTCTCCTAACAAAAGCCGTAATTCATAGACAAGCATGTTCTCGACTTTAGTACATAACTTAAGTTCTCGCAATGAAAACATGTGATATGTATATGACATGTACTATCAAGGTATAAACTTTTCAATGACAATATTCCTATTGCTCAACACCGCCCATCCATCATCGCTCAACCCACATTTAAAAACAAACATGCAGGTCGAGTACAAGAATGCACATGACTCATGCCAAAACATTTGATAATATTCAATACGCCAATGTCGAGTAGTCCAGCGGTTTTAGTTAAGGCTCAGGCTTACTAAAATCATTTCAGCCAAAGTAGTCAGCCAGCATTTTCGCGTGTATGGTCCGATCTCATAGTCACAATACATAATAATAAATAATAAACGCCGAGGTGAGGCCTCCCATCTACGACGCCGTGACCGCGTCAATCCCGTGACAACACATACCGCAAGCATATGTTACACAACAGATAGTTCCAACCTTCACGCCAATCCTAGCGTGCATTTATCATCCGCACGGACCCGACATTAAAAGGTCAGCTACCACAACAATTGATATAATAGTTCCAACTATCTCCACAGCCCTACCCGCATACAGATAGATCCATACAAAACGAAATATTTTTGGGTAATGCAGAAACATTTGTTAAACAGGTAGGATAAGTGTCAAATAAACTCATTTGAAATAACAAGAAAGTCGCTTTAGCGGGTAGAAAAAGGCCCACATTTAAAAGATAAGAAGCCCACCGGATGAGATTGTCCTAACCGATTTCGATTATGAGTCCTCAGCTTAGCCTATCTATTCCGCTTTGAGGTTTTGGAGTTGAAACATCCATCGGTCTTAGAACCCATATTTCTCTTGAGTGTATATCAGGCATGATATCAATCAATTGATCACGAGTATGCTTAGTCAAATATTTCACGCTAAGACGCTGCTTCCGTAAAAATATCATATTGTTGTTTTATCCTAAATTGCATCTTATTAATGCTTTAATGTACCTTGTACATATCATATGAATGCATCAATTAATAGCATGTTAGTCACATAAGGCATGTTTCACATAGGGAGTTTCAACACTTAGTTAAATTTCAAGTGTTTAATTTTCAGCAAAACATTTAAAACAACCCAAGTGTCATACTTTGAGATCTATAACTCTCGATTAAAAATACGTATGACCGCAAAAGACACATTCTCGAAACCTCTAAACATGTACTGATAAGTTCTAAGAAGGAAGTCGACCCAAAAGAGTCGTGGTTCTGGAGATATAGGGTCTCAAAGTGGGCAACCGAACTGACTTCTATACTTAAATATTTTTCAGAATTTCCAGATTTAGAGTGTCATACTTGACGATTCATAACTCTTGATTAAAAATACGTATGACCGCAAAAGACACATTCTGAAACCTATAAATATGTAATATAAGTTCTAAGAAGGAAGTCGACCAAAAGAGTCGTGGTTCTGAGATATAGGCTCAAAGTGGGCAACTCGAACTGACTTCTTCTCATACTTAGAAACATTTTAGGATTTTCAGATTTAGCTTAACGTAGGATTTTATGGCTCGTAACTTTGACTCACAATACCAAAATGACTGAAAGAACCATTTTGAAACCTTGTAATAAGAACTACATGTTTATGAAGACCGATCTGAAGATACTTGATGCATCGAGAACACGAAGTTCAAAGTTGACTAGTTGGAAAGGACAAATTCAAGTAGGTGATTTTGGGTCAGTGAACAGATACTTATAAGGCTTGGTTTGGGATCAAACTTTCCAGATCACAACTAGACATGGTAAGGAACATTTTTATGAAGAAACACAAAGTCAAAATCGGATTAAAACGGCTCAAATATCTCACGCAAAAGTCGAGTACGACAGTAATTTAGCATAGAATTTTACAAAGGCAGTTTGTCCAAAAGCTTATTGTAATGCGTCAACTTTAAAATTCACCGTGAGTTCATTATAAGAATCTAGGAATGTAACTAATCATATTGAAAAGCCACTACGTCTACTTTAATCCAGAAAAGCCTTACCAATGATTCAAAATAGATTGGGAGATAAAATATTTTACTACAAGCTATCACTACAGTGACATTTTGTGCAGTTCGTTTAAAATCTGGAATAAATAGTAAAAGTTTTAGAAAATTTGAAAATTTACATATATCTTCTAGACATGCTAGTTTATGTTTATGACAATTTTAGAGTTTTACCATTATGCCAAACTCAAACGAAACACGGACCGTGGGTGATGAACACCGAAATTTGACAGATTTGTGCAGTGTTTTGAAAATAGAATTAAAATATGAAAATCAAGTTGTATTGACTTGAAATTTTACAGAGACGTAATAGACATGTTTAATTTTAACATAGTAAAATTTCACATTCATCGGACCACTGTAAACTTAGTCAAATAATTTTATGAATGTTACTATTTTCGTAACATACTCCAAGTTTTCAGTTTTAAGCTTATTCTTTGTATGCATTTCATATAACCACGAAAATGGTGAATCTATCACCCCAAATCACCACCAAGATCATCAATCTAACCATGCAAGTATGATTTAATCATGTCTAAGAGTCATAGGAGATAGTTATACCTTAGTCACGAATTTGAAGATGAATGGAGAGAGATGGAGCTTGAGCTCTCTTCCATGGTGGAAATGGTGTAGGAGAAGAAGAAGAGAGGAAGAGAGAGAGGTCTGAAAATTTTGGGGAGAGATGGAGAAATGTATTATGAGTGAAATGAAGTGTATGGGAAGAGTTTCTCCCATGTATTCTCTCTCTCTTAGACACACACACACAAAGGAATCATGTCAATGTGGAGAGATGTACATGAATAGCTAGAAGTTGCTGTTCACGACGGGTGTTAATGAGGCGACCATATCGCCATGCCATCTCATGATGGCCTATGGCTATGTAGGTGTCCAAATAGGTAGGCAAATTTTGAGAGGAGATGATGATTGAGGTGAAAAGGAGCTCTTCATGCATTGGTGTTCTAAAGAGGACAAGATGCTTGTCAATCCATGACGGCCTAAGGTTTAGGGTCCAATAGGTAGGATTATTTTATTTTGTACAAATACCATATATATATCTACATGATCATAGGTATAAATACAAGTCATAAAATAATTAAATCATCTATTAGGCATATATTTGAAATTTTCGAGAATAATAGGGAAAATAGGATAAAATAATGGCACATTTCACGCAAAAACCCTAATTGAAATGTAGGGTTTCAAATTATTAAATACACAATACCGAAGTTTTAATGCTCAAAATTAATTTTAATGCTAATAATATCCTATATATCATAACATATAGTTTAGATACCATAGATAATTTAATGGTATAATGTTAAAGGACCAAACCCTAATTTGTATAATTAGGTTTTCAAAACCATTTCATAAATATCGAGTTAATAACTCAAAAATTGATTTTAATATTTAATATTACTGATTATATAAATTAATGATAGGAAATTAATCTGATATTCCGATCATTGAACTCATCTCAAAACGCTTAGACGTTAACGCTCAAAACGCCTCAAATGATCATAATCGACTCATCTCAAAATGGTCGCAGTAAGTTTGAACTTACTTTATAATTATATTCTAGTAACATAGGAATTAATATGAAAATTAATTCCAATTCGCCCGAAAATTTCACAAAATACTAACGTATGATGTGTAATCTGCGTAAAATAATACCCTGATATGCTTACAAACTTCTATTTCTAAATTCACAATTCTGTGAATATAAAATAGGAATTGCCCTTCAGAATACTCAAACCATTATTCGCGACTTCTTTATGACTTTGGCGAAGTCCCTAGTGCGTTCAGATCTACATCAGTTCCATTTTCATTCTGTAGCTCTAGAGATTATAACTCTTATAAGGCCTTCGATACAATGCCTTCACTTGTTGATTAACCGAGACACAGGTTCGACAATCATGAGTTACATCTCATTAATCCCTTCTATCTAACCTTTCAGAAATCATAACATATCTTAAAATTGCTACGGTCAAGTGTATGAGAAGGGTCTGTGAACTTTATTCTTCGTTCTCATCTCTAAGACTCATTGCTCGGGATATATATATATATATATATATATATATATATATATATATATATATATAATCCTTCACATGATGATATAAATTGTCCATGCTACTAAAATTGCTTTTCATTCCTTATCTTAATTTGTATTCTCCCATCTCCATTTCTCTTTTTAGTCATATCACCGGGTGTGGAGTACAACCTCGTCAAACAGAATCCCGACTATTTTGCTTTATTTAACTAAACTTTCCAATAGGTTTTCCTTTTTGTTGGGACATCTTGTGATTTAGTAATTTTATAACTTCGTATTAGATTCTACATTTACCATCCTTAGGTGATCATTTATCACTTATAATCTTTACTAATTCGAGCCATCTTTCTCAGTCACTCAGATCCACATTTCCTCTCAAGGAATAAATTGTTTGCTATAGTTGGAGTGGTTCTAACTTTATCACCTAGGAGTGATGTCTTCAAGACTTGGTATTTATACATCATGCACTATTTCAAGTCGGGTTGAAAATTCCATTCTGGGCCTAAGTCATCTGTGATCATAAGCTATTATCTTCTCATATTATAATAGCCTCTCTTTTATTACTCCACGTAATTTCATTCCTTTGGGTAGCTATGTTATTGGTCTGCTACTTTAGAGAGTTCTAGGTCTTGATAAAGAATTAATCTATGAATTCTACAGTCATTTTTTGGTGATCAACGACTTTCATTCTTAATTGTTTCGCCTTTGTCGTCCACATCGATTTTTCTAAGGATACTATATCATAGGAATATTTCTCCTTCCTGAAAACCTCGCATCTTGCAAATCTGCATCTCTTAAAGGTCGTGCACCTTGATGGATTTTTTATGTTCTTCTTCGCTCCTTCAATAGCTAAGAAATTACTGAGCTTCAAGCTCCCAACGTAAAATCAGTCCCTACCGCCGCAGGATCTAACTCATAGCTACTGAATGGTAGCTTTATTTCCCTTAGCTATTAAAGGAGGACCAAAAGCATCGAATTCATAGCTCTCAAATTTTCTGTTTCGATCAATGAGAGTCGAATCAGTTAAGATAAAATTTTCTAAGTAATGCGGAACACCGAGTTTTGAGGTTCATGATCGGTGCGCATTTGTCATCCAATGACCCAACTATTATCTCATAGCGCCATATCTTACTTAACTATTCGCCAGATTTCGGATACCATCTCTACTAGACATATAATATTATACCAAAATGCCTAAATGAGGACTTTTTATTCATTATCTACGAGGGTCGGTTATCGAGCCGATCGATTACAAGCATGCCTAGTTCTTTTACACCCAAAATTCGACACCAATACATTTAACATATTCACGTAAATATTCCAACTACGCTTATTTTACTCATTCTAACCATATTATCTACATATGAGTCTCATATTATCATAGGTTCTCGCGACTGAGTGACCTTCACGAGTCGCACTTTCGCTTAGAAACTTGTCATTTCTCGACACGCTTACCTCATATCCGACGATCTTTCTCTTCAAAGAGTCGGGGTCACACCGCCTCCCTCGCTTCTTCAATACGAAGTTGGTGTTACTTTTATCGTAGCAAGGTCGAGTTGCAGGTGGTAATACTCCTAATCCTTGAGGCGATAAGATCCCGTTCTTTTCGCCTTCTCGCCTTATTGGTACCATTGACAAGACAGACGGGGTGGTATTTGGAACATTAGGTACAACATTACGTCACGTCGTGCGGTGTAAATTGTGGGGACTAGGACGGTGCTTATAGGTGCCTGCTCCATACGCATCATGAGTATACTTGAGCTTCGCTGACAAATCTCGTAAGTCCGCGCGGACTTTGGAATTTGTATCACGGAGAAAATATTCTTTCGATGCATCCTTTTGCAAAACCCCCGCTAATTGCTGGCAAACGACCGATAAGTCGTTGGATACCATCCTCATTTGTCACTCTAAAATTTCGAGCGTCCATCTAGAGGTGTAAAATTTTCCAAAATCGTTCTAAATCCATACCTAGCTCATAATAAAAGAGCCGATACGCCGTGTGAGTTATAAATTGTAGCCTTGGGGTTACTCTCTTACCCGTTAAAAACTCTTTTTCCCGCCATTTGTATGGATATTTTTAGATAAGTTCGACTTAATTTAAGCTATGGAGGAATCTTTAAACAAGAATGATCTCTTAAAGAATTATACACTTTAAGACGATATAACCCGTGGATAACTCATGACACTTATCTTAATACTCATTTTACGCCCATCCTTCAACATGATATCGCTTCTAAATCCATTCGCATATGCGGATAGTGGGTACCAATATCCTATCGTAGAAACCTTTTATCGAAAAGATTAGGTCCGTGTCACGATCACGTGAATGACAACCATTTTCAAGCTTCTTGACTCAAAATTATATCTCGCTCCTCATAGATATAGTGATCCAAATCATCGAGTAGAACTTAGGCGATTCTAGGTTCGAATTCACGCTTGAGCAACTCTTGCGATGGCCATGATTTTCAGATAGGTAAGGAGGTCTACATCTTGATGCGCCACCCTAAATCGGGTTCTATCGCTTCTGCGATTTGCTGATGTCAAAAAGCTTAAATACCTAAATTGAACAAAATCTATAGTATTCGAGGAAATTTTCCTCATACCTATCTTGTCTTTGGGTTTTGTTTGTTCTGCTTCCGTGCAAGTATAGGCTTTGGTCACGGTGTTCTGCTTATTCAAGTGAATATCTATTTCATATGTCATCGTCCTTTCCATCGGGACATTATGCTCCATTGCATGGCATTCTCGTGCCTCATTCACCTTATACTTCTCGGTATTCAGATCGCTATGCTTTTACCAATAGCATTTGTGGTTAGGTCTACATCAACCTATCCGCTGATATTGATATTTCGATAATTAAGTCTTACCGTAGAGATCGTCGTGTGTTCTAGCACTATCATTCATTCCTAATCCAAGATGAATGACTCCATTCCCTTTTCACTTCATCGATCTTAGGAATATATTTTCATATATCCTTACTTTAACTCTTCTCAAGGAAATTTTATTTATCAAGTCATATGTCTCTTAAGCTTATATTATGTCGTCATGCTATCTTATAATCGATAGCTCATAGTTTTTTAGTCATTTCGACTTTTGTCCCTTTTTCGACACCAGATTTGAAAGTAATCTTACTGCTATAATTCGTTCCCACTCCCGGACTAGAACCATTATCATTGTCGTATGGCTTGGTAGGTCGCATATCTGCACACCATAACTTAAATTCCAAGCATCTCTCTTCCATGTCTTAGCTTTGAAGATATTTTCTTCATACTGATTTACATGCTAGGGTTATCCTCGCTGCTCACACAATCTCAAAGATTATGATTCCTCCATCTCATTATCATTTGTTTAACCAAGTTTCAATTACTGAATCGGTTATGCTCAATCATAATCTCATTGACCGAGGTATAAGGCGATGGATCTATTTTCCGAGATGCTATCATTTCCTTATATATATATATTCTCGAAAGGAATATTTTGTATGCATCTTTATTCTTTTAAACATGTCCAACCTACTAACGAAGTTTTCAAGGACAACCAACTATCTTAAGGATAAGTTGTAATCTCTCTTGTTATAAAAAGAGGAGTTCATATCCCACGGATATCATATACTTTTCGCTTTTACCTTGTGATTCAATGCTAAAGAGTATCTTATTCATAACTTGATTATCGTGAATAATGTATGAAGGTATAACTTCATCGTTATCAATCTTTGTAAAGCCCATCATGGTCATCACATCCATGTGTATCATAGAAAAATATCTCATCTCATCGAGATTTTCCTTACATCCCGATTTTCGATGTCTATCATTTTATCGGTTGAAACATTTGGGTGATCGAATAAGTCACCCTATTTCATATCTCGATGTTTATCGCTCACTAATTGCACTTAGGTGACAAGGTAAGTCAACGTCATTATACTTGATGGTTTCAAGAGTCGAGAAAGAATTATCACGACTACTTAAAAAACGCTGTCTCATAAATTGAAATAACATCTTTCAATGATTGATTCGATATGCTTTTAGACCGAATAAATGGGGCTCTAGGTCCGAAGACAAGAATGACGACTCATCGAGATTTCTTTGGTCATATGGGCTGGCCGCATCCGCCACAAATATTTTCTCACCACGCTAGGATTTGGGTTCAAAAGGACACTTTATGAATTTTGGGTTGAACTCGAATGAATTTCAATCGAACTAGGTCATGAGTTAAACTCAACGATGATATTGGGTGATGAATATAATTTTGAAAGCTTATATACCCATAATAGGTCATCAACAAAGGTTCTTATGTGACGTCGGGGCTCTACTTGTATTGTCGGGCAATCTTACTTTCTCGAGTAACATTCTAAGATTCAGATCGCACTATAACGCTCTTACTTTCTACAAATCATGAGCTAGCTTCAACTGATCCTTGTGAATCCTGGAGTAGGAATCAGGAATTTGGTCCTTCATAAGAAATGAAGTAAAGTACATTAGGGCACGAGGCTAAAACCGACGTAAATCGGAGTTCACACGATCGAGAACTAATCAAACAAAATCACCGCGCAAGAAGGCAGGAAAAATTTACGCGCGCCGCGCCAAGGTCATAAGCGATGCCGACGCCAAGGTCGCATGCCGCTACCGATGCCGCGGTAGTACAGAGAAATGCCGACGCCGAGGTCGCATAAGCTACCAAAGTCGATATGTCAAAGTCGACATTATAAATTCTCGAAATCAAAGTCCATAATGTACATGCCGAGGTCAAGTCGAGGTCGCACAATTTCAGATAAATCCTTTTCTTTTCGATACTCAAGATGGAATGAAGTTCTCAAATCCATCACATTTTGTTCTTGTAATAGGAGGAAGTTCTTACTTCTATGTTCTTTCGTAAAAGTGATCATGCTTTTAAAAGTCTACGCTCATTGAGCAAGATGCTCATCATCATAAACAACTTTCAAGTTCAAGTAAAACTTCAAATATTCATACGTAGCTCATTTGTATGCGATGTACTTCGTCAATTTCACTAATTCAACATATCATTTTCGACAAATCGGTGTCCAATCTCAATCACTTTAAAGCATGAATAACATAACTTTGTTCATAATAATGAACCCTTATCAATTTCGTGATTTCAAATATTTCATCTTCGCATATCATGCCGAAACTTTCTCGACAAATCATTTGTCATAACATTCATTCTCAACCTTTCATAGCTTTCATTTCTTTTAAAAGATTATTTCAATCATCCTTCACTTCAAACTTTTCGATTTCAAAACCGAGAAAATCATTTATCTATCATAAATCAAACTTTTGTTTCCTTAAATATGCAATTCCCATACCGCATATTGTGGGAATCTTTGAGTTTTCTTAAATATGCATCCCATACCGTGATATTGTGGGAATCTCTTTGAAAAAAAATCATTTCCATCCTTTTCACTTTCATTCTTTTCATTTTATTTGAATAAAATCATTTCATAAACATTCATCCGCCAGGAAATTTTCAAAACTTTGAAAGAATCATTTACCTCATTTCGCCGAGCTTGATGTGATGGAGTGTTGAGCATTGTCACCGACCTTAGAAGTCTAATGACTCAATCTAGACTTAATCTTAAAGGAGATTTTGGGTTCAAGAGCGAACCGCCTCGATACCACTGTTACATCCCCAAATCCTAAGTAGGATTTGAAGGATCAGAACTCTAAATGTATAATTAAATGGGAATTCTCCTTAACAAAAGCCGTAATTCATATGACAAGCATGTTCTCGACTTTAGTACATAACTTAAGTTCTCGCAATGAAAACATGTGATATGTACATATGACGTATGTACTATCAAGGTATAAACTTTTCAATGACAATATTCCTATTGCTCAACACCGCCCATCCATCATCTCGTCAACCCGCATATTTAAAACAACATGCGGTGGTCGAGTACAAGAATGCACTCAGTGGACTCATGCCAAAACATTTGATAATATTCGAATTACGCCAATGTCGAGTAAGTCATGCGGTTTTAGTTAAAAGGCCTCAGGCTTACTAAAATCATTTCAGTCATAAAAGTAGCTCAGCCAAGCATTTTGGCGTGTATGGTCCGATCTCATAGTCACAATACATAATAATAATAAATAATAAACGCCGAGGAGAGGCTCCCATCTACGACGCCGTGACCGGCCGTAATCCCGCACAAAGACATGTACTCTGCAAGCATATGTTAATACAACAGATAGTTCCAACCTTCACGCCAATCCTAGCTGTGCATTTATCATCCGCACGGACCCGACATTAAAAGGTTGGGTGCTACCACAACAATTGATATAATAGTTCCAACTATTCCACAAATCTACCCGGCATAACAGATAGATCCATACACAAAACGAAATATTTTCGCGTGTAATGCAAGAAACATTTGTTAAAACAAGGTAGGATAAGTGTCAGAATAAACTCATTTGAAATAACAAGAAAGTCACGCTTTTGGTGGGGTAAGAAAAAGGCCCACATTTAAAAGATAAGAAGCCCACTGGACCTGTAGATTGTCTAACCGATTGATCATGAGTCCCAGCTTAGCCTATCTATTCTCGGCTTTGAGGTTTTGGAGTTGAAACATCCATCGGGTCTTAGAACCCATATTTCTACTTGAGTGTATATCATGGCATGATATACTATCAATTGATCATGTAGTAGCGCTTAGTCAAATATTTCACGTTAAGACGGCTTCCGTAAAAATATCATATTGTTGTTTTATCCTAAATTTGCATCTTATTAATGCTTTAATGTACCTTTACACATATCATATGAATGCATCAATTAATAGCATGTTAGTCACATAAGGCATGTTTCACATAGGGAGTTTCAACACTTAGTTAAATTTCAAGTGTTTAATTTTCAGCAAAACATTTTAAAACAACCCAAGTGTCATACTTTGAAGATCTATAACTCTCGATTAAAAATACGTATGACCGCAAAAGACACATTCTGGAAACCTCTAAACATGTACTGTAAGTTCTAAGAAGGAAGTCGACCCAAAAGAGTCGTGGTTCTGGAGATATAGGGTCTCAAAGTGGGCAACTCGAACTGACTTCTATACTTAAAATATTTTTCAGAATTTCCAGATTTAGAGTGTCATACTTTGACGATTCATAACTCTTGATTAAAAATACGATGACCGCACAAAGACACATTCTGAAACCTCTAAATATGTAATATAAGTTCTAAGAAGGAAGTCGACCGAAAAGAGTCGTGGTTCTGGAGATATAGGCTCTCAAAGTGGGCAACTCGAACTGACTTCTTCTATACTTAGAAACATTTTCAGGATTTTCAGATTTAGCTTAACGACGAGGGATTTTGCGAGGCTCGTAACTTTGACTCACAATACCAAAATGACTGAAAGACACCATTTTGAAACCTTGTAATAAGAACTACATGTTTCATGAAGACCGATCGAAGATACTTGATGCATCGAGAAACACGTAAGTTCAAAGTTGACTAGTTGGAAAGGACAACATTCAAGTAGGTGACTTTGGGTCAGTGAACAGTATACTTATAAGGCTTGGTTTGGGATCAAATTTTCCAGATCACAACTAGACATGGTAAGGAACATTTATTATGAAGAAACAAAAGTCAAAATCGGATTAAAAACGGCTCAAATATCTCACGCAAAAGTCGTACACGGACAGTAATTTAGCATAGAATTTTACAAAGGCAGTTTGTCCAAAAAGCTTATTGTAATGCGTCAACTTTAAAAATTCACCGTGAGTTCATTATAAGGAATCTAGGAATGTAACTAATCATATTGAAAAGCCACTTACGTCTACTTTAATCCAGAAAAAGCCTTACTCAATGATTCAAAATAGATTGGGAGATAAAAATATTTTACTACAAGCTATCACTACAGTGACAGTTTTGTGCAGTTTGTTTGAAAAATCTGGAATAAATAGTAAAAGTTTTTAGAAAATTCTGAAAATTTACATATATCTTCTAGACATGCTAGTTTATGTTTATGCCAATTTTTAGAGTTTTACCATTATCCAAACTCGAAACGAAATCCACGGACCCTGGGTGATGAACACCGAAATTTTACAGATTTGTGCAGTGTTTTTGGAAAATAGAATTAAAATATAAAATCAAGTTGTATTGACTTGAAATTTTACAGAGACGTAATAGACATGTTTAATTTTAACATAGTAAAATTTCACATTCATCGGACCACTGTAAATTAGTCAAATAATTTTATGAATTTACTGTTTTCGTAACATACTTCCAGTTTTCAGTTTTAAGCTTATTCTTTTGTATGCATTTCATATAACCACGAAAATGGTGAATCTATCACCCCAAATCACCACCAAGATCATCAATCTAACCATGCAAGTATGATTTAATCATGTCTAAGAGTCATAGGAGATAGTTATACCTTAGTCACGAATTTGAAGATGAATGAGAGAGATGGAGCTTGAGCTCTCTTCCATGGTGGAAATGGTGTAGGAGAAGAAGAAGAGAGGAAGAGAGGAGAGGTCTGAAAATTTTGGGGAGAGATGGAGAAATGTATTATGAGTGAAATGAAGTGTATGGGAAGAGTTTCTCCCATGTATCTCTCTCTCTTAGGCACACACACACACACAATAGGAATCATGGTTGAGTGTGTAGAGTGTGGTGATGATTAGTGTAAGCTGATGCGCTTTCCATGCATTGGGTGTTAATGAGGTGACCATCATGCCATGCCATCTCATGATGGCCTATGGCTATGTAGGTGTCCAAATAGGTAGGCAAATTTTTGGGAGTAGAGATGATGATTGAGGTGTGAAAAGGAGCTCTTCATGCATTGGGTGTTCAAAGAGGTGACAAGCATGCTTTGTCAATCCATGACGGCCTAAGGTTTAGGGTCCAAATAGGTAGGATTATTTTATTTTTGTACATTAATACCATATATATATCATACATGATCATAGGTATAAAATACAAGTCATAAAATAATTAAATCACTTCTTAGGCATATATTTGAAATTTTCGAGAATAAAAGGGAAAATAGGATAAAATAATGGCACATTTCATGCACACAAAACCCTAATTTTGAAATGTAGGGTTTCGAAATTATTAAATACACAATACCGAAGTTTTAATGCTCAAAATTAATTTTAATGCTTAATAATATCCATATATATCATAACATATAGTTTAGATACCATAGATAATTTAATGGTATCATTATCTGTGACCAAACCCTAATTTGTATAATTAGGTTTTCAAACCATTTCATAAATATCGAGTTGTAATAACTCAAAAATTGATTTTAATATTTAATATTATCGATTATATAAATTAATGATAGGAAATTAATCGATAATTTCCGATCATTGAACTCATCTCTCAAAACGTCTCAGACGTTAACGCTCAAAACGCCTCAAATGATCATAATCGACTATCTCAAAATGGTCGCAGAAGTTTGAACTTACTTTATAATTAATATTCTAGTAACATAGGAATTAATATGAAAATTAATTCCAATCTTCGCCTCGAAAATTTCACAAAATACTAACGTATGATGTGTAATCATGCTAAAATAATACCGCCGATATGCTTTACAAACTTCTATTTCTAAATTCACAATTCTCGGTGAATATAAAATAAGAATTGCCCTTCAGAATACTCAAACCATTATTCGCTATCTTCATCGATTGAATCGTCATAAACAATTCCTAATTTACGGTTTCAAAACCGTAATTAGGCATCTAATTCTACGGATATTACAAATGTAATATTCCAAAGAAACGAACATACGATTACGGTATTCTAAACCCGTAATTGGGTTTTCACAGATATTTTGTTTTACGACATCGAATCTTGTGATTTCGATACGATATCGTCATAACGATTCCTTTTCATAATTCACTAAGGATTGTGAATTAAAGGATTGAAATATTACGAAATGATTCGCCAAGATATTTTAACGTCAAAACCGATCGAACGTCAAGATTTCATGAAATTTTCGAGAAAGTGAAGTTTGGAATTAATTTCCATCTTAATTCCTTTATTAAATGGAATATATTTATTTAGTAAGTATGAACTATCTGCCACCATTTTGAGATGAGTCGATTTTGAACGTTTGAGACGTTTTAACGTCAACGTCTGAGACATTTGAAAATGAGTTTAATGCTCGTGAAATTATAATAATTAATTTCGTATTATTATTTTATATAATTACAGTATTAATAATTATTAAAATCAATATTTCAGTTATTAAACTCGATATTTTCGAATTTAATTTCGAAAACCCTAATCTTATAAATTAGGGTTTGTCACACGAATGATACCATTAAATTATCATATGGTATCTAAACTATATAATATGATATATATGGATATTATTAAGCATTAAAATCAGTTTGAACCATAAAACTCGATAGTTTCAATTATATAAATTTCAAGCCTTAAATTCAAATTAGGGTTTTATGTGCTCGAATGCGATTATTTTATCCTATGCTATTATTTAATATCTAAATCATATATTATGATATATATGATCGAAAATTACATGAGTATCAATAATAGGTGTAATTTATATTTTTAATCCTATTTTCCAATTTTGTTATTGTAATTTCAAAATTGTGTCTATGTGTTGATTTAATTATTTTATGACATGTATTATATATCTATGACCTATTATATGATTAATACAATGTATTAGGTGTAATTTAAAAATAAAACAGCCCCTAAATCACCCCATGCTACCGGCTCACCCTTCCCATTACACAATGATTCCACTTTTAAATTGCCCAATGCATGGAAAGCTCATTTACACTCCTTAATCATCAAATCCCACCCCAAATGCAGCCTTGTTCTTATTGGGTGAAAGAGAGAGAGAGAGACTGAGAGAGAGAGAGAGATAGGGAAGGACCCTTCACATTTTTCTCCCATTTCATACTCCATTCTCACTCAACACACTCAACACTCAAAACACTCTCTCTCTCCTTTCTTCACCAAAACCGAGAGCTCTCCTCTCCATTTTTCAGATTTTCTCTTTTTCCTTCTTCTCCATTTCTCCTCACCAAGCTTGATATCCACTTTGATCTTGTGATATTATACCATTCCTAAGGTAAAACACTGGACTATAGTACCGATTTCTTTCTCCATTTATTCATGAAAATCGAAACTGCTTTTAATACATTTGTATGTGTTTTGAGTTTATATATATATGTATACATATGTGTTTAAATGTTCTTGAGCATGAGCCATTGTTTATATACATGTTCTTGAGGTTTTTATTTACAAAAATATGAGCATATATGTTGAAAGGAACATAGGTTATCATATATGACATGTTTGTAAGGATTTAGCATGTACATATAATTTTCGAACCATAGTATATATGTTAAAATTATTTTCGAAAATGTACCAAAAATGTCTTGTGTTGACCGAATGTGTTTCAAGTATTTTTAGCATGGATTATTGCTCTATGATATGATTTAAGACTATGGTATTGATTTAACAATTTTTGGAAAACCCTAGCTTGAATATTGATTAATACCGTGAGCTTCAAAATCATACCTTAGTGTATAAATTTTATTTCAAGCATGAAATGACATATTAATGCTTTAGAACCTTGATTATATGTTCTATGATTTAATTAGAATTTTTGAAAACCATATGCTTGATTTAATGAAAATACCGTGAGCATATAAGTGTATAGGTTAGTGTATGATTTTATTTTTGAACATGCAATGGTGTATTAATACTTTAGTATATTGTTTATGTATTGTATGAAATTATTAGAATTTTTGGAAATCATTTACCTAATTAAATCAAATAAACCGTGAGTGATATGCTCTTGAAGGTGATGATTTAATTTGTTTTGATAAATATTATGATGTTATATTACTATACTATTGTCACGACCCCATTCCGGACCAACCCGGACTGGAGGGCGACTAGTACTAGGAGTAGTACTTTAGGGGTTACATGAATAAAATGGAGAAGCGTAATAATAAGATAACATACTTGAATGTAATATGAGATGATGTTATATTGTTTTTGAAGGTTTAGCCATCTGACCCCAAAACTTGGCCCGATCCGACGGGCCTCAATAGTTTAAAACATAAAGCGTAAATAAGGAAGTTCAGAGTGTAGCAATGAAAGTGTGAATACATATATGACGATATGCATTCAAGGTATAAACCACAAATTCAAGTAAATCGGTCAATGACACCGGACTCTCAACACTTTCCCCATCATCACTATCGAGCTCAACTCGCACATTTAAAACAACATGCGTGGCTAAGTACAAGAAATTGCACTTAGTGGACTCATGCCGAAAACATTTGATAGATTCGATTACGCCAATATCGAGTAAGTCACAAGGGTTTTAGTTAAAATGCCAGGCTTACCAAATCATTTTCGGTTCAGAAACATAGCTCGCCGAGCATTTTCGTGTATGGTCCGATCTCATAGTCACAATACATAATAATAATAAATAATAAACGCCGAGAGGAGGCCTCCCATCTACGACGCCGTGATCGGCCGTAATCCCGTGACAAGACACAAATATCTCTCGCAAGCATATGTTAACATTAACAGTAGTTCCAACCTTCACGCCAATCCTAGCTGTGCATTTATCATCCAAGACAGACCCGACATTAAAAAGGTTGGGTGCTACCACAACAATTGATATAATAGTTCCAACTATCTCCACAGCCCTACCCGGCATAACAGATAGGATCCATACACAAACGAAATATTTTTGGCGGTAATGCAAGAAACATTTGTTAAACAGGTTGTAGGATAAGTCTTTGTAAATAAACTCATTTGAAATAGCAAGAAAGTCACGCTTTTAGTGGGGTAAGAAAAGGCCCACATTTTGAAGATAAGAAGCCCATTTTGAGATAAGAAAGGAAGCCCACCGGACTATGGTTCGTTGTAAAGTCCCAGTTCGCTCGCTCGTCAAAATCCCGTCATTGCTTCAAGGCCCACACCTTTACGAAAAGCGAGGTTTTAGTACGTCGCTCAAGTCTTCGAGACTTTCGAAAACTAAGATAAACTTCGATATTTCATATCGATGTAGACCGAATTCCTTAGTGAATTCAATACTTCTAACACGATACGATCGACTTGCTCGCTCTTCGAGATACTTTCAACGATAAGCACGCTTTTCGATATATGGATTTCATTTGTGAAATCTTTTCTTACTAATGAGGTATCGTACTCAATTAGTATATCTTACGCGCATCGACGATTTATAAACGATAATCGCACGTTTGACTTAAAAAGTCAACGAAGTCAACATTGATCAACAAAGTCAACGATTTTGACCTTTTAAAAAAGAACTTCTCACTATTTTGTTTTATAAATCGAATTTGATCGATTTGAAAACGTAAAGTCCTATTGTTCGATTTATCTTGTAAATCAAGGACTTATAATTATTTTCGATTTTTAATAACCCTTTTATAAATAAAAGCGTATTTTGGTATTTTAAAACGTTATAAAATGAACGTTCGCCTCAAACATAGCAATCTATGTTTATAATATTTTGTAAAATTTAAAACTGTCCAGAATATTAATTTAGTAAATTTTCATTAATAAACTGCTTTTAAAAGGATTTTAAAATCCTTATTAATTATCGATAATTCGATAATTAACTTAAAAATATCAAATGACTTTTGAAATTTTTCTAAATTAATATAGTGTATTATTATACACTATGGTCCAGAATATGAATTTATGAAATTCATATAATACTGCTTTGTTATTTATTTATATATATATACATATATATATTTTCTAGTAATTCAAATAATAGGAATAATCATCCAAAATTCCCAAAATTGATATATACTTATTATAACATCCCAACATCAGTATATAATATTTATATAACCCATAGTTCATCATATCTATTTATTTCACAAATGTACAATATTCACTGTAATAGTAAGATAATTACCAAATAAATAGCAAACAACTTCTAAAAATTCTAAATAAATTCCAACATCAATAAACATTATATTATAGCATTTTAAAATCACAACATTAACTAAAAACATTTGAATCATCACCATATGGAGCTCAAGAGCTCTCGGTTTTTTTGATTCTTTATGTTATTTGATTTTCAAAAATTCCAATAATTATATACTATGTCTATACACTATAGTATATTAATATAACATCATAATATTTATCAAAACTAATTAAATCATCACCTTCAAGAGCAACAAGCTCACGGTTTGTTTGATTTAAAATAGTATTTGATTTCCAAAATTCTAATTAATTTATACAATGCATAAATAAGATACTAAAGCATTAAAAACCATTACATGTTCAAAATAAAATCATACATCAACATATATTTTCCAAAGGCTCACTAGATTAATTAAATTTTAAGCATATGGTTTTCAAAAATTTAATTAAATCATATAACATATAATCAATACATTAAAGCATTTATATGTCATTACAAGCTTGAAATAAAAATTATACACCATGGTATTTATTTAAATAGCTCACGGTATTTTTAAAATAAATAGCTAGGGTTTTCCAAAATTTTAATTAACATACCATAGTCTTAAATCATATCATAGATCAATAATACATCATAAAAATGTTCAAGAAATAATCGGTCATCCTATGAACATTTCACAAAATTTTCGAAACTCATTTTTCAATAAGCTAAGGTTCAAACTCATATACATGCTAGATCCATTTATGCATTTCACATATAACACCATATGATTATCTAAGCATATATTTTCATATATTTGAAAATAAAATCATCAAGAATAAAACATCTCATGCTCATGAACATTAAAACCTACATATACATACATATAGCATTCAAATACACACACATATGTATAAGAACATGTTCAAAAATTTTAATAAATGGGGATGAAATCGTGCTAAGGACCGTGTATTACCTTAGATATGATATAGGTTCACAAGAAACAATATAGTATCAAGGTTTGGAAGAGAAAATAGAAGAATGGAAGAAAGCTCAAAATAATGGGAGAGGAGCTATTGTTGCAGATTTTGAGAGAAATGGAGAGTGTTTGGAGTGTTAGTTGTTTGAAAATGTGTAAGGAGTGTATGGCTTGAATGGGAAGAGTCCTCCCCTATACTATCTCTCTCTCTCTCACCGATTTTCAGCCCAAAAATGGGGCAAAATCTGCAGCAATGATGGGGATATAGTGATCATTAGGCTATGCTAGAAAGGAGCTTCATGGGTTGGGCAACAAAAAGGTGGAGCATGCATGCTTGTTGGAGGCCTTAATGGCCGACGGTTTATAGGGGTTTAGGGGTGGGATTTAATTTTTGTTATACATTAATACTATGTATTAATCATAGTATAGGTCATAGATATATAATACATGTCATGGAAATAATTAAATCACAACCTATACACATTTTCGAAAATACCGATAATAAAATAGAAAAATAGGAATAAAATACAATTTACACCTATTATTGATACTCATGCTATTTTTGATCCAAATATACATATATACATCATAATATATGATTTAGATATTAAATAATATCATAGGATAAAATTATAGCATTAATTCATGCATATAAAACCCTAATTTCGAAAATTGGGTTTCGAAAATCATAAAATCATATCGATTTTTAATGATCTAAAACTGATTTCATAGCTTAATAACACTCATATATATCATATTATAAAGTTTAGATACCATATGATAATTTAATAGTGTCATTTCATGTGAAAACCAAAGTTTATAAACTTAGGGTTTTGAAAATTTCAATATCAAATTATCGAATTTTAATAATTGAAAATTCGATTTTAATAATTAATAATACTGAAATTATATAAATATTAATAGGAAATTAATTATTATAATTTCTCGAGCATTAAACTCATTTTTCAAATCGCTCTCAGACGCCGACGCTCAAAACGCCTCAAACGCTCAAAATCGACTCATCTCAAAATGGTCGCAGAAGTTCATACTTACTAAATAAATATATTCTTTTAATATAGGAATTAAGATGGAAATTAATTCCAAGCTTCACTTTCCGAAAATTTCATGGAAAGTCGACGTTCGATACGCTGTTTGACGTTAGAATATATCGACGAATCATTTCGTAATATTTCAATCCTTTAATTCACAATCCTTAGTGAATTATGAAAGGAATTCGTTATAACGATATCGTATCGAAATCACAAGATTCGATGTCGTAAAAGATAATATACTAAGAAAAACCGATTACGGGTTTAGAAAACCGTAATCGATATTCGCTTTTTCGAATATTACATTCCACCCCTTACGAAAAATTTCATCCCAAATTTGTATACCTCTATAAAAATAGATCGGGTATTTTTCCTCATCGCTTCTACAAGCTCCCACGTGGCTTCTTCGTCTGTGGTGTCTCCACAAAGACTTTGACTAACGGAATCGACTTCTCCGTAGTTGCCGGACTTTGTGGTCAAGTATAGCTGCGGGTTCTTCCTTATAGCTCATGTATCGCTCGAGGATCACGTCGTCTTGGCGAATCACCGCTTTGGGTCGTGAACGATTTTCGAATGCGAGACGTGAAAACATTATGGACATTCCCTAGGTGTGGCGGAAGAGCCAACCTATAAGCTCATCGGACCTATCCTTTCTAGGATCTCGTAAGGTCCTATGAAACGGGTCTAAGCTTTCCTTCGTGCCAAACCCGACAATCCTCTCATGGAGAGACCTTAAGAAATACTTTGTCTCCATTCTCAAATTGTAGCTCGGATCTCACGCAGACGTCAGTAAGATTTCCCGTCCCGAGCCTCTTTATCCTCATCCTAATTTGTCGAATGATTTCGATCATTTCGCTCACCGCATCGAGCCCTATGACTTTCTCTCACCGACTTCATCCCAATAAAGTGGTGATCTACACTTTGCCATACAAGGCCTCGTGGGGCCATGCCGATCGTTAACTTGATAAGCGTTGTTGTAAGCAAATTCAATCGAGGTAAAATATCTTCCCATTTTGCACCTCGATCCAAAATTACGCTTCTAAGCATATCTTCTAGCGTTTGATCGCTCTTCCGATCGTCCATCGGTTTGTGGGTGGAATGTCAGATCAAGTTTAACCTCGCACTCAGTTCTCTTTGCAAGCTAATCCGTAATCTGGATGTGAACTTGGAGTCTCGATCGAGGTAATAGATTTCGCACTCCATGTAGTCGTACAATTTCCTTAACGCATGGTGGGCCAACTTATCGATCCATAAGTGCTTTGAATAGGTAAAAGTGAGCACTTTTGGTAAGTCTATCCACAATTACCCATATGGCTGTGTTTCCTCTTCTCGATTTGGGTAAGCTCAGAACGAAATCCATCGTTATATCGTCCCACTCCATTCGGGATTTCTAACGGTTGTAACTTCCCGTAGGGTCGCTGGTGTAGGGCCTTCACTTGTTGACAAAACAAATGCCCACCTAAAGAAGCTATGTCTCGCTTCATGCCTTCCCACCAAAATTTTTCCTTCGTGTCCGGTACATCTTAGTACCGGGTGGGCGGTGTGTATGATCGTGAGCCTCACTCATGATTTCGCTCAAGCTCTGCGTCGTCAGAACGCATATCCTACCTTTAAACAATAAGGCTATCCGGCGCCTCTTGAAGTTTTGAATCCTTCGACCTTAGTCTTTCTCGGATCTTTCCAACTTTTCTCAATCCTTCGTCTCTCGACAATTCTTTTCTTAGATCGATGTCGGTGTGAGTGTAGCGACACACTCACAATTGTCTCGTGTGGTTCCACCATTCAACCTCATTCTACCAAACTCTTCAACGAGTTTTTCCTCTCACAAAGAGACATCCTAACTTGGTATGGCTCTTACGACTCAAGCGTCACCACTACATTCGCCTTGCCGGGTGATAGTTAATACCACAATGTAATCTTTACCGCCTGCCATCTTCTTTGTCTCATATTCAGATCTCTTTGTTCAAGAAATACTTCAAACTTTTATGGTGCAGGAAGATCTCACATCTCACACCGTAGAGATGGTGTTCCATATTTTCGATGCATGAACCATACCGCTAGTTCCAAATCGTGGGTTGGGTAGTTCGGTTAGGTAGGGTCCGAGTTGTCGGGACGCGTGGCTATCACTTTTCCTTCTTGCATCAAAACACAACCCACCCGGTCTTAGATGCGTTCAGATAGACCACGCACTTTGTCCGCTCGACCGCTAGAACCGTGCACCGGTCAATTTTTCTTTGAGTATTTGAAAACTCGCCGCACTCATCACCAATGAACTTGATCCCTTCCGTAGTAGCCGGGTTATTGGCCTTGCAATTTTGGAGAATCCTTCATGAATCTCCTATAGTAACCACTAATCCTAGGAAACTTCGATTTCGTCTTTGCTTTTGGTGATTTCCATTCTCGCACGGCCTCTACTTTGGTGGATCTACTTTTATGCCTTCAACAGACACGATGTGTCCAAGGAACATAACTTCCTTCCTAAAACTCACATTTGCTAAACTTAGCAAAGAGTCTTTCATTTCTCAAGGTTTGCGTAACCGTCTGTAGATGTTCCTTATGATCCTCTTCATTCTTTGAGTAGATAAGGATATCATCTATGAAGACCAAAACGAATTTATCCAAAATGGATGAAATACTCTGTTCATGAGGTCCATGAATACGGCTGGTGCATTGGTTAACCCGAATGGCATAACTATGAATTCATAGTGGCCATATCTCGGTTCGAATGCGCCTTAGGTTCATCCTCGCACCGTATTTTCAGCTGATGGTATCCTGACTTAAGATCAATTTTAGAGAATACACCGCTCCTCGCAATTGATCAAACAGTCATCAATTCGGTAAAGGGTATTTGTTCTTTAGTGTCATCTTATTTAGCCCCTATAATCGATGCACATCCTCAAAGAACCATCCTTTTCTTAACAAACAAAACGGGCGCCCCAAGGCGAAACACTCGGCCTAATAAATCCTAGATCCAAAAGCTCTGGATTGGATTTTCACTCTTCTAGCTCCTTCGGGGCCATCCTATAGGCGCCGACACCGGGCTGATCCCGGCCCAAGTCGATGGTAAACTCTAGTTGTCTATCGTGAGGTAGTCTGGTAGATTCTCGAAACACGTCCAAAATTCTTGGACGACTTCAATGTCTTCTACCCGCTCGGGTTTATCCCGATCGCTTAAATAGACAAGGAATGCATGGCATCCCTTCTCGTTCATCATCCTCCTAGCTTGTAGTGTCGATACTATCGAATCCTCCTTCCCATGCCGATTCCGTGAAATGCGTTGCTTCTTGTCCGTGAAAGTGAAACGAAATTTTCCTTTCCTTACAGAGAATCGTGGAGTGATTCTTAGCTAACCGGTCCATTCCGAGGATTATGTCTACATCATCCATGGGTATTATGTTTAGGTCGTTAGCCGTAACCTTAAGTGATCCTAATGTCAACTCTAGGTTCGAGCAAAAGTGGTAACGGTCATAATCCCTCCTATAGGCGATGAGATTCTCATATCTTCGCCTCGATTTTTCGCACCTAAGGCCCAAAGATTTCACGCATGATTTTGCAATAAAAGAATGCGAAGCACCCGATCGAACAATACTATAACAGTAGGTTGAGTAGAACTCCCATACCGCCAAGTTTCCTTGGTTCGCTCTGCTCGCCTCCTATGCAGGCGTAGGCTCTCACCGAGCCTACCGAGGCCGACGGGCGCCGGTCCCGCTGATTTGGCGGTTGTTGCTCGCCCGTTGCTGCCGTTGCTGGCGCTGGCGCGTGGTTGTCGCCCGTTGTTGTTGGGGAGGTGGCGCCCGCCTTTATTCTGCTGCGTGGTTGCCGCGTTGCCGCCATTGTTGCGCTGTTGGAGTTGTTGTTGAAGTTGGGCCGTTGCCATTGAAGTTGAGGGTTAATGAAACCGCGCGGCGGCCGGGTTGAAGTCAGATAGCCCTTAATGGTCGAGCATTGCCCGATTGGTTCGGTCTTACATCCGAACGTGATATCGGGCAATTGTTGGCGAATGCCCGCTTGCCCGCATTTATAACTTGCCACATTTGCCGTGCACACACCCTTGTGTGTCCTATGGCATCGAGGGCATTGAGGTGTCCTCGATCTGCTCATGTGGTCCCTTGCCGTGGAGCATAAGTCGCCTCTTCCGGCCTTGTCCCCGTGGCACCGCTCTCCTCGCCACAGGCGCCAGACTGTGGTCCCAAAGTTCCCACGGTTGTTATTCCATGGTTGGGTTCCCATTTCCCTTTCCTCTATCCAAGAGAATCGTGTGATCGAGATGACACCGACTTATTTTCGGTCATGGTCGCCTTATATCTAAAGCTCGTGCGAGAGCTTCAGTAGGACGAGCTCCATGGTCGGCAAGAGACATGCGATCTCCATTCTTAGCCTCGCTCGAACTTTTCCGACATTTTCAAGTCGGTGTCCACCAGCCTGTGCATATCTCGACATCTCGCGAAGGTGCGATCATAGTCGGTCACGCTATCCTTTTTGTTTTAGCGTGAAAATTTCGCCCTTCTTCCTCTTATAGCTTTAGGGATGTACTTCTCACATGACTCCTCTTGAAATCCTCCCACGAGAATTCTTCAAGCCGCCACCGTGAAAGTTTTCTTCCGCCTCCCACCGTAAGTCACCGGTCCTATCATCCGAAAGGTAACACACGACAACCTTTCCGTGCCGTGCATCTTAAAAAGGTAAAATCCGCTCAATGGCCCTAACCCATTGTTCGGCTTCTTCCGGCTACCTTTCCGTTAAAGACGGAGGTTCTGCCTTAGAAACATTTCTTCGATTCGCGATCGGGTTGTGGTGGAGGTGGTGGTTGGGGAATTTCTTCCGCTCTTGCTCGGGATCCTACCCTTCCTCTCGGCCTTCCCGACCTCGACCTCGGGTTCTTGCTCCGGATTCCTTCTGAGGCATTTGCTATAGAAAACAGTAATCATTAGCACTTATTCTTTTCATACCAACATACACCAACGCTTATTATGGCTTTTATCAGAAACGATTCCAAAAAGTAATATCATTCTTACAAACATAACTTGCCGAAAAGCCCTATTAGGGTCGTGTATATATATATCCAAAAATTTCGCCATAGGTGGATGTTCAAAACCAATGGTTATACAAAAAAAAAGAGAAATAAAACATAAGTCCCGCCCACACGGCCTTCCAAAAGCTAAGGTTCTAAGTCCAACACCAAGGATTAAACCTAGGAAAGGAAAACAATGAAGCTTAAGCACAAAATCTCTTTAAGCTTCGCCATGGTCTACATCACGCGCCCTCCCACCGTCCGTCCTCCTCGGGATCTTCCTCCTCCTGAGTCGCCCTCGCCGTCTCGAAATGTCCATGCGGGCGGTCCCTCGATGGACCGGCCCATCGCTTCCACCATCGGTATGTCTCGCAGGGTTAAGAGCATTCGCTGCATTCCCCGATGCTCGTAGTCACGGCGGATCGGGCCGTAGCCACCGCGACATCTGTTACTCTCATCCGTGCCGTCCGACGACGGTGCTCGACCGTGGTATGGCTGGGACCATAGGTGGTGGAGGTGGTACTGTGGACGACGGGTGTCCGGCTGTAAGGGTGGAAATACCGCCTCCCAAAGCTCGGGGCGGCCGCCTCTAAGCGAGCGTGCCTTCCTCGTCAAAAGGAAAGGAGGCACGACCGGGTCAATCGCCTCGAACCTCTGTAAAGCCACTCGCGACTCATCCCGCTGTATACTCTCGGGAGGAGGTAGGGTCCTCGGTGCTGCCCAGAATGTCAGACACGTAAGTCAAAGTGACTCACGAACCGGGCGATCTCCCACCAAGTCGTATGCCCATCGCCCTGTAGATGTAATCCCCAATATCTCTCGAGCATATCCATCCAGTGTGGGGAGTATCGCTAGTAGGCGCTGGATGCCGCCATAATCAGTCACGCCAGTGAGCTCGGGCGTCTCCAAAGACGGAGATAATATGCCAAGAACTCACCCAAGTCTTCCCCAACGCACATCCAACTGAGCGATATATACTCACCTCCTCCTGCGGGGTGGGGGTGGTCCAATCCTCCTCCTCGCGAGATATCTCAACCCTCCATCCGTCATTTAATAAACTAACATAAGTCAACTATCACATCGCATAGCGTGCAAGGATATCTTAAACGTAACGTGAAGCAACTAGATAAGGTCAAGCAATTCTATAAGGTAGGCAACATCATACTGCACAATACTCACCACAACTTACCTTCTTAGTCTTACCCAAACGTATACATAAGCCAACAACATCTTAATATAAGCTATGAGATCCTTATTCTATACCAAACACTCGAACTAGAGTTCAACGGACTCTATCGTATTCTGAGGCAGAATTATGATTCTGTTCTTCATAACAATGAAGATCAGTGCGTTAGAGTACGCAGGTGAAAACCATGCGTAAATCGGAGTCCCAACGAGAGATCTAGCTAAAACAAATCTACTGCACAGTGCAGGAAATTTGCGCGATCGTGCCAAATTGCAAATCGAGACGTATGTCGACGTATTACGCCTACCATCTTCAGGTTTTAAGTTGAGGCTGAACATTCTGAAGTCGTAAGTGGCATCCATTTTGTGTTGATGCTCACCATGTCGAAGTAGTGATGGTGTGCCGACGCCATTCGCCTTAAAGGTTGAGGTTGTCCTCGCCCATCCTTCTCGCCGCCTTCCGTCGCTTGTGCCCAAGGGTATCGTTACTTTCATTCTTCCTATCGCTCTTTCGCTCGCATAAGGAAAAGAAGTTCGATTTCTATGTTCTTTCACGACACGTGAACATGCTCCTTAGAGTCTAAGTTCGCCTTATGATAATATATCGCTCATCATAAATAAAATTTTGAAAGTAGAGAGGTTTCAATTGAAAATTTTTGGAAATACGATTTCAACATAGCAATCATAATCAACTTATATGCATATCAAAATGGATTCATTCATCCCATGTTGATCATTCAACTAGTACCACCGTACTTTCATATCCATACTGAGTATCGCATTAGTTCAACTAAAAGTATTTTGGAAAAAATTTCTTGCTCAACTTTCATTTTCATCATAAAATTTTCATAATAATCCAATCCTTCAAAAGTCCATCCAATTGTTCAATCATGTAAAATTTCCATTTCATGAGTTTGAGAAAGGAATGCGATTACCTTTTTCCGGTTGAGCTCGATGTGATGGAGTGTTGAGGAGTCGGTTGGTTTCTAGAAGTCCAATGACTCGATGTCACACCCAATTCCTTAACCAAGAGATTAGGCGTGACCTAGGGACTTATCATAAAAGTTTAGGACTAATGAGGAAGTAAGAATTTCAAGGAAGTTGGGACGGCTATAAGTCGGGAGATAATTGTTGGTCCAAAGAGTATGAATAGTTCCATAGAATCAAATGAACACAAGAACTAACGGAAATATAATGACCAACAACAATCAATCTTTTCATGGAAGGGTTTTTTTCACAAAACAATAATTACATAACCATTTCTCAAGTCGTAGTATGGCAACAGAAGGGTAGTTGAGTTACATGTGTGAAGACATATAACTCCGGCAACAAAGTATAACGGTTTACATAAGGTTCATACTTATCGAAGGCAACAAATGGACAAAGGTTTTTCCAAGGCGACTTTTATCAAAGTAAACTAAACAGCTTCACTTCAACAATTTCCAAGAATCATGACTACAATCAAACCAAATAGACCTCAATAGATAAGGATATAACGAGTTTGATTTCACTTTATTCACAGATCAAAATGACCATTCAACCAAGACATTCTCAACCATAATATAATAAGGAGTTCAACTCCATCATCACCAACATGGACATAGAGTAATTTGATCATCAAGTTATTCACAACATAGTAACATTCATGAACAAAATCCACAGTGTTCCTTTCCAACTCCATCTCTGAATCCCAAGCTCAACCTGCATGTTTAGAAATACATGCAGGGCATGAGTACATAAGCACTCAGTGGACACATGCCGAAAACAGTTAAAATTTTGCTCTTAGAGCTATAAGATTGACTTGCCATCGCTTTGCAATACACAGGGGTTTTAGTGAAAAACCTGTGCATGCTTTTCAAAGTAATTACTTAATTGCTTTCATTTTCACAATTCTAAAACAAATGCATATGCATGATCTTTGTCTGCAGACATATTTCTCTTCCCTTATCCACGGATTTCGTCTATGTGTTGAGTAAGAGCCTCCTTCTCAAACACGCTATGACCAAGGTCGCTATCCGACGTCGGTGCATTCTTTCATTCATTCATTTTCTTTCTTTCTTTCCGTGGATGTGCAATGCATCATGCTCAAACATTTGGCAAGTCAATGAATTTAGAAGTCATGCAAAGATACATAATGAAACAATATAATTTAGCACGTGCTATTATTTAGTTCGAAAGCCCACCTGTCGTTCTTAGTTGGTAAGCTTTATTAGCCCTCCTTTTCCTCTTCCTCTTCCTTAACCGCCTTCCCTTTCTCGATGTACCTTTAATTATTTGATAACATTAGTATACATATACAATATTTCTTATTTATTTAACTAAAATTTCTCTTTCTTTTTTTCTTTCATTTCTTAGGTTTTGTTTAGACAACTTTTGCCTAAACTCGTTATTATGAGAAATTTAAGTCTTTTCGGGTCATTGCATCCTTTATCTGAACAGTGTATTCTTTTCTTAAGTTGTTCAAGCATAGTATTTTCAACTAATCGCCTATATTAAACTTTTTCACGTATCTGAATCATAAACAATAAATCTTCTTTAATACTAATATTTTTCTTACTATTGATATACTTTTAAATATACTAACCATTTCTAATCACTACACCTCATATAATATGACTTCTTTGTTATTAAATTTTCATTTCAACATAATATGTTTCCAAAATTCAACTTTTCACATTTTAAATTCTAAACTCCTCAATTAAGCTTTATTACTCATTATCTACCTAATATGTTTACAATACATAAAATATATGAAGAACAACATTACAATTTCAACTTCCCTTCTCCTAAAACTTTCAAAATTTCACCTATATATATATAAATTGTAATTTCTTTAATTTCTTCTCAACTTCTCATCTTAGTATCATATGTAAGCTCAAATCATCAATATTAATATCATATATTAACTTTAGCACATATATAACCATTGAACACCTAAACTAAAATATTTAAATTTCAACATATGAACTTGGAAAATTCTATTAAATTCATAGAATACCTAATTCATCATATTAAACTCATATACCAAGTTAAATGAAGAAAATAAAATCAATACATCACTTCCCATTTTTTTCAAAATTTCAACATATATATATATTCTAAAATTTATTTTGCTATCTTTTCTTCCCATTTATTAACCTAAGCATGCTTTAAACATATAATCACAACTTATTTTTAACATAACATCAATAATTCCTTATATTGACCTAAGCATATAAAATAGGGTTTTTCAAAATTCCTACAACTATACTACCATCAATTCATCAATTCCATACAAAATCATCAATTTTAACTATAACATCAATATCCATTCATAACTTTCACAAAACCTATTAAAATATACAATTAACATGCTCAAGAATTTTATAAATATATAACAAAATCCATGCTTAAAGATTGATAAGAGATTAGAATCATACCTTATTTAACCTTGGGATCAACCTTAGAAATGAAAATTGGGAAGAAAATAGCTTAGGAAAAGTTTGGTCTTAGTGTGTGTTTGTGTGTGTAGGCGTGTGTTTAGGAAGCATTTGGAGAATTTTTGATAAAGTGTGTAATAGTGTAGGTATGTTATATTTATAGCCAAAATTTATTTTAATTTCCATTTAATTAAAGCATGATTATTCACCAAATTCATTTATTACACTTACTTGGTCACCAAGTATATTAATTATATATGCTTAGTCATTGTTATTCTAGAATGTACACACATATATATATATCCTTATGAAATATTAATAATGTAGTATATGTATTTATTTTATCTTATGCTTATAAATTCTACTTAGGTATATCTTATATTCTTAATTTACTACTTTAGGACATTTCATAACTACACCTTCATATAATTATATTTACTACATAACATGAAGATATAATGCTCAAAATAGCAAGAATTTAAAATTTCTAATAATTATAGAATTTATTTGATCATTTAAGATCAAATAATCAACCATAACATCATTTTAAATTCTTAAACAAAATCTTTCATTCATAAGTTTATAGTTAAATTGTTAATCATATTCTATTTTATTAAGAGTCATTATGTATTTTAGATCATAAACATCTCTCTTTTCTTTTTGATTAAGGATGCAATGCCCTATTTAACCTTTAATTATTAAATAATTACTAATTGAAAATTTGGGGTATTACATTCCCTTCCCCTTAAAGAAATTTCGTCCAAATTTAGTACCTTAGATAAATAGTTCGGGATATTTCGCCTCATTTGTTCTTCTAATTCCCATGTCGCTCATCCGAGCCATGATGTTTCCATCAGATTTTAACTAAAGGAATAGATTTATTCCTTAGTTGTTGTTCTTTATGATCCGTGATACACTCGGTCTTTCCTCGAACTTAGATTCGCTCGTGAACTATTTCTTCTTGATGAACGATGTGTTGAGGATCAAACACATATTTTCGTAATGCGACACGTGGAATACGTTGTATACATTGCTTAAGTTTGGTGGCAACGCAATCCTCAGATGCTATGTGTCCGATTCTTTCCAAAACTTCGTATGGTCCTATGAATCTTGGTTTCAATTTCCCTTTTATTCCAAATCGATGTACGCCCTTGGTTGGAGAAACTTTGAGAAAACTTTGTCTCCAACTTCAAAATTGAGTCCTGTACGGCGAACATCTGCGTACGACTTTTGGCGATCTTGGGCTTCTTAAATTCTTCTCTTTATTTGTCGAACAATTCCGATCATTTCTTCAATAGCTTCCGGTCCTAGTACTTTTCTTTCTCCGACTTCATCCCAATAGAGAGGCGATCTGCATTTCTTAACGTAGAGAGCTTCGTATGGCGCCATGTTGATTGTAGCTTGATAACTATTGTTATAAGTTTAATTCTACTAACGGTAGGCTTGTTCCCATTGTTCGCCTCGATCCAACACTACGGTTGGAGCATATCCTCAAGTGTTTGAATAGTTCTTTCCGCTTGTCCGTCCGCTTGAGGATGAAAAGCGTGCTAAAGTTTAAACGTGTTCCCAATTCTTCTTGGAAGCTTGACGTAATCGCGAGGTAAATTTGGAGTCTCTATCTCGAGGTGATAGATACAGTACTCCATGTAGCCGCATTTATTTCATGAACATATATTTGAGCTAATTTGCTAGCTCCATAGTAATGTGAATTGGGATGAAATGAGCACATTTGGTGAGACGATCCACAATCACCCATATAGCCGTGTTCCCACGCTTTGATCTTGGTAGACCGTTACAAAATCCATGGCGATGTGGTCCCATTTCCATTTCGAATTTCTAAGGGTTGCGTTTCCCATATAGTCGTTGATGTAATGCCTCGACTTGTTGACACGCTAGACATCGCTCCACAAATAATGCTATCTCCTTTTCATCCCGGTCCACACGAATTGTTGTTTAAGATCTTGATACATCTTCGTGCTTCTGTGGTGCGATGTATAAAGCGAATTATGAGCTTCACTCATAATTTCATCCTTTAGTTTTCGGGTTATCGTGTATCACTATTCGATTTTGGAACATAATTGCATTGTCCCGAGCCTCGCAGAGTCTTGTAGTTCTTCGCTCGATCTTCGCTCGTAACTTCTCCAATTGTTCATCTTGTCGCTGAGCATTAACGATCCTCGCCCTTAAACTGGTACAACCACTAAAGTTGATATGATACTCGCAGTGGTATCGGGTGGAAGTACTATTTCTATCTTTAACTTCTCAAAATCTTTAATCAACTCTTGTTCTTGGGTGAGAATCATTCCTAGTTGCCCTCGACTTTTTCGACTCAAAGCATCCGAATCACGCTCGCTTTGCCGGTGATATTTGATTTCACAAATCATAATCTTTGACGAGTTCAAGCCATCTTCTTTGACGATGTTCAAATCTTTTGTTCAAAGAAGTACTTTAAACTCTTATGATCCGTGAAAATTTCACATTTCGAGCCGCATGATAATGTCTCCAAATCTTCAATGCATGGACTACCGCAGCTAATTCTAAGTCATGCGTTGGATAGTTAAGTTCGTGGCCTCACCGTCGTGAAGCATAAGCGATGACTTTTCCTTTTGCATAAGCACGCATCCTAGTCCGCTCGTGACGATCAAGATAAAGGGTAAATTCTTGATCGTGTTCCGGATCATCAATATCGGTGTCAGTAGTCAATCGCTTCTTAAGTTCTTGAAAACTTTCTTCGCATTCCTCGTCCATTGAAATCTTACTCCTTCCCGAGTAATTGAGTCATTGGTCTTGCGATTTGGAGAAGCCTTTCATGAATCGTCGATAGTAGCCGCCAATCCTAAGAAACTCCGAATTTCATTAGGTGTCGTAGGTGATCTCCATTCTTGTACCGCTTGCACCTTGGCAGGATCTACTTTGATTCCTTCAGCTGATACAATGTGGCCAAGGAAGTTTACCTCTTTCAGCCAAAATTCACATTTGCTAAATTTGGCATACAACTTTTCAGCCCTTAGAGTTTCTAATACAACTCTTAGGTGCCTTTCATGTTCTTGTTCATCTCTTGAGTAGACAAGAATATCATCGATAAATACTAGGACAAATTTATCGAGATACTCGTGGAAAACACGATTCATCAAATCCATGAACACAGCAGGAGCATTTGTTAGTCCAAAAGGCATCACTACAAACTCATAGTGACCGTATCGTGTTAGAAAAGCCGTCTTAGGAATATCTTCTGAACGAATTTTCAATTGATGATACCCTGATCTTAAATCAATCTTAGAGAAAATACTAGCTCCTTTTAGTTGATCAAATACATCATCTATCCGATGCAACGGATATTTATTTTTCAAGGTGAGCTTATTCAATTCTCTATAATCGATACACATTCTTAGGGTACCATCCTTCTTTTCACGAACAAGACGGCGCCCCATGGAGATACACTGGTCGAATAAACCCTAAGTCCAAGAGTTCTTGAAGTTGGATTTTCAACTCTTGCAACTCTTTAGAGCCATCCGATAAGGGCCTTTGAAATAGGTATCGATCCGGTTCTAGATCAATCGAAAATTCCAGTTGTCTATCTTGAGGCAATCCCGTAACGCTTCAGAAAAACATCCGGATATTCCCGAACCATCGCACATCTTCAATTCTTCGCTCCTTCTTATTGTCAAGAGTTAAATGTGCCAAGTAAGTTTAATTGTCCTTATTCCTCAATAATTTCTCAAGACTTATTGCCGAGATTATGGGAATTCTTCTTTCTTTCATCTCAACACCGTAGAAACAGGTGGGTTCTTTTCCTGGAGGATGGAACGAAATTTCTCGTTGTTCACATCGAATTACGGCATGATTTTCTATTAACCAATCCATTCCTAAGATAATATCTACATCCCACATTGATATTACTTGTAAAGATCTTGCTTTCAATTTGAGAGTTCCCAACTCAAATTCTAAGTTGGAACATATGTGGGAAATTACTGTAGATTTACCTAAAGGAGTCATTACTTTCAGATCCTGGTTACTTCGCTCTATGTTCAGCTCAAACACATCTATACATGTCGTAGAGATAAAAGAATGCAAAGCTCCCGTATCAAAGAGAATTACAATAGGAATATCGTTTAACGTTCCCATACCTGCTAAGTTTTCAGTATTTTGTTCTTGTTGCCTTGGATTTAAGGCGAATGCCCTCTGATATTGAGGTTGAGTTTGTTGAGGCTGTGGTGGCAAAATCATCGGGTATTGAGGTACTGCTGTTGATTGAGATGGATGTTGAAAGCTACCACCTATGGCCTTCATTTGTGGCATTTGTTTAGAGGATGACTTTCTTCCACTTTCCAGTAATCTTTGTCGGGTTGGGCAGTTATTGGCATAATGGCCCATTTGACCACATCTGTAACAGGTATTGGTACCCCATTTACAGGTTCCTGTATGAGCTTTGTTACATTTTGGGCACAAAGGTATCCTGGGAAGGTTTGGAATTGGTGGCAATTGATTTTGGAAAGTTGGTCGGAAAGAATTAGGATAGTTTGGTCGTTGCCAAGGTTTCTTATTTGGAAAGTCTCTTGTTTCCCATCTTCGTTTTCCTTTGAAACGTTGATTGTGGGGCATCAACTTTGTGGGTTTGACTTTGGGATGGACTTGGGTTTGGTTCAGAGCCATCTTTCTCACCGCATCTCTAATTCCATGTCTAAAGCTCGCTCAAGGTTTCAAGATATGAAAGGCAGGTTGACTTGCCAAATGATCCTTATTTCTCGACGTAACCTCGAGCGAACAACTCACCATCTTCTCGTCGGTTTCTATCCCGTGCAGACATAGCGTGATAGAGCATGTAATTTCTATCATATTCTCGCCACAGTTTTCTTTCCTTGTTTTAGGTTCATGAATTCGATTTCTTTTGTTTCTTATAACTCCGAGAATGTATTTTATAACAATTCCTCCTCGAATTGTTCCTGTAAAGTTTTCCAATCTTTCGAGTGAGAGTCTTTGGCGTGATTCCCACCAAAATCGGTGGTCCTTTTAATTGAAAGGATATGCATAAAGGCATTCTTTGTCCGAGCATTCTAAGAATTTGAAGATTCTCCATCGCCCGAACCCATTCCTCTCGCCTCGGCAGGTTTCGAGCCCATAGAATGATGGTGGATTTTGTCGAATGAATAATCGGAAATTTTTCTAGTGTTTGGAGGAGGGTGAGTTCAGGGGTAGGTTGGGGTATGTTTTCACTGGTTTGTTCTTCTACCACGGATTTCGGTTTCATGCTTCGAGGCATACCGCATTTTAAATTTTATGAGAACAATGTGTATGCAGTCGGTATGTGCGGTATTTATAAGAAAGAAAGTAAAGTATTAGGTTTTTAGCAAGTAAAGTTGCATGTAAACAAATTGGCATAGTTATATAAACAATAGGTTCAAAGTTAAGCAAGAAAGCAACAAGCAACATAACATAAATATTTACATATCATGGAAAATTGCCTCTAAGAGGACTTTCTACATTAGGAAAATTTTGCCTTAGCAGAGTAGGCATCGGAAATTCTTCTATCCAGTCTAGATTAACTTTATACATGCATACTATTTACATAAATCCTACTTCATTACCTATTCACAAATGTACAAAACTACTTGTTAATTTCCTTCTAGCTTTTAATCCATCCTTGATGCCATATCATTTCCATCGTCAGGGCCCAATGCTTCATTCTCATCATCCATTCTTTCAACTTCAGATTTGCGCCCGGTATGTTTTTCGGATTCTCTTCCTCCGATACCTCTTCAATGCATTCATCCTCGATGGAGGGTCACAAAACGCTTAACTTTGGATTTAGGATGAGAAATAAACTGATTTCGTTTCAAGAGAGAAGGATCCTCGACAAATGGCAGATCATTGTCAAGAGGTTGTACTTGAGTGGTACCAACAGGTTGTACAAATTCAGTTCATATTTAAAAGATCTGGCATGAGCCACGTGGGTCTAGATGTTCCAACTTGACCTCAAACCGATTTTCTTCAAGAAGGGATGTGTTTGGGGATTCATATGGTATGGCTTGCGGTGGAGAAACATCTGCAGACTATAAGGTGATTATACCATGTTAAGTTATCGGTGAAGTCATCAATGTCCATATCATAATCAAAATCAACATAATCAAGTTCTTCAAGAGGAAGGTCTTCGCAATGTGTTCTTCAAGGGAAACCTTCTTCAAGAAGGTCCAGATAATTGCCATGAACAATAGGGCTCAATTCTAGAGGAGTAATATCATCAACGGATGTAACGTGGTCGGGAAGAAGTGGTAGGATTGGTTGGTACCACTTGATCTTCATAGAAAGGGGTATCAGAAGTTTCCATTAAGGACTTTGTCGAATCTATTACAACAGATGTACTAGATTCGCCCACTTCCAATTGAGGTTCATTTCTTTCAATGGGAATATTTGGTGTTAGGATGTTATAGATGGCAAAACAAAACCTTCCACGGAGGATAATTGCGGAGGTGGACTCGGGTAGCATTATATTGTCTTCGAATGATTTCTACAAATTCTGGAAGGTCAGCAAAGTTATGATATTCACAAACAAAATCTATGGCAACTACAGCTGCCCATTCCTGCCATCCTGGTGGTAGAACCCGTACTAATTGCATGATGCCGTCCAAGTCTGTGACTGCAATTCCCCTAACTTGCATCCATAATTCCTCAAATTTATCTAGGAATTCTACAAAGTTCTGATTTTCTTCCATACGATATTCATAGAACGGATCTGTCCTTCCAATAGTAAGGGTCTCGGTCTTTGTACTTTTCTCGGGTGTTGTTCTAGTTCTTGCCATCCTAACATAGAATGTAATTACTAACTAAAATGGAATGGTCTTAATTTACTTAAATACTTGAAACTAAAATTTACTTATCATAGTTCAACACACGTACTTACACATAACTAATCATATACATGCTTTATCAATTATATAAAGAACTTGATCATATGAATGTAAAATGCATGACTTTATCAAATAGCTTTCTTTTCTAAATGCTCATTATAAGATTTTCATCTTACTTACCGGTCGAGTCATGGAGATGGATTTGGAACACCGTGCTTTCTGACTCTACTTACATTAGAATTGAAACAAAGTCACATAGTAACTAACCCCATAGAACCATGCTCGATATTAATCACACCCAATTCCTTAACCAAGAGATTAGTCGTGACCTAGGGACTTATCATAAAAGTTTAGGACTAATGAGAAGTAAGAATTTCAAGGAAGTTGGGACGGCCATAATTCGGGAGATAATTGTTGGTCCAAAGAGTATGAATAGGTTCCATAGAATCAAATGAACACAAGAACTAACGGAAATATAATGACCAACAACAATCAATCTTTTCATGGAAGGGTTTCTTTTCACAAAAACAATAATTACATAACCATTTCTCAAGTCAGAGTATGGCAACAGAAAGGGTAGTTGAGTTACATGTGTGAAGACATATAACTCCGGGCAACAAAGTATAACGGTTTACATAAGGTTCATACTTATCAGCAAGGCAACAAAATGGACAAAGGTTTTTCCAAGGCGACTTTTATCAAAGTAAACTAAACAGTTTCCACTTCAACAATTTCCAAGAATCATGACTACAATCAAACCAAATAGACCTCAATAGATAAGGATATAACGAGTTTGATTTCACTTTATTCATGATCAAAATGACCATTCAACCAAGACATTCTCAACCATAATATAATAAGGAGTTCAACTCCATCATCACCAACATGGACATAGAGTAATTTGATCATCAAGTTATTCACAACATAGTAACATTCATGAACAAAACCACGTTGTTCCTTTCCAACTCCATCTCCGAATCCCAAGCTCAACCTGCATGTTTAGAAATACACGCAGGCATGAGTACATAAGCACTCGGTGGACACATGCCGAAAGCAGTTAAAATTTTGCTCTTAGAGCTATAAGATCGACTTACATCGCTTTGCAATACATGGGGTTTTAGTGAAAACCCGTGCATGCTTTTCAAAGTAATTACTTAATTGCTTTCATTTTCACAATTCTAAAACAAATACATATGCATGATCTTTGTCTGCAGACATATTTCTCTTCCCTTATCCACGGATTCGTCTATGTGTTGAGAAGAGCCTCCTTCTCAAACACGCTATGACCAAGGTCGCTATCCGACGCCGGTGCATTCTTTCATTCATTCATTTTCTTTCTTTCTCTTCCGTGGACAGCAATGCATCATGCTCAAACATTTGGCAAGTCAATGAATTTAGAAGTCATGCAAGATACATAATGAAACAATATAATTTAGCACGTGCTATTATTTAGTTCAAAGCCCACTGCTGCTCTTAGTTGGTGCTTTATTAGCCCTCCTTTTTCCTCTTCCTCTTCTTCCTTAACTGCCTTCCCTTTTCTTGATGTACCTTTAATTATTTGATAACATTAGTATACATATACAATATTTCTTATTTATTTAACTAAAATTTCTCTTCTTTTTTCTTTCATTTCTTAGGTTTTGTTTAGACAACTTTTGCCTAAACTCGTTATTATGAGAAATTTAAGTCTTTTCGGTCATTGCATCCTTTATCCGAATAAAGGTATTCTTTTCTTAAGTTGTTCAAGCATAGTATTTTCAACTAATCGCCTATATTAAACTTTTTCACGATCCGAATCATAAACAATAAATCTTCTTTAATACTAATATTTTTCTTACTATTGATATACTTTTAAATATACTAACCATTTCTAATCACTACACCTCATATAATATGACTTCTTTGTTATTAAATTTTCATTTCAACATAATATGTTTCCAAAATTCAACTTTTCACATTTTAAATTCTAAACTCCTCAATTAAGCTTTATTACTCATTATCTACCTAATATGTTTACAATACATAAAATATATGAAGAACAACATTACAATTTCAACTTCCCCTTCTCCTAAAACTTTCGAAAATTTCACCTATATATATATAAATTGTAATTTCTTTAATTTCTTCTCAACTTCTCATCTTAGTATCATATGTAAGCTCAAATCATCAATATTAATATCATATATTAACTTTAGCACATATATAACCATTGAACACCTAAACTAAAATATTTAAATTTCAACATATGAACTTGGAAAATTCTATTAAATTCATAGAATACCTAATTCATCATATTAAACTCATATACCAAGTTAAATGAAGAAAATAAAATCAATACATCACTTCCCCATTTTTTTTCGAAAATTTCGAACATATATATATATTCTAAAATTTATTTTTGCTATCTTTTCTTCCCATTTATTAACCTAAGCATGCTTTAAACATATAATCACAACTTATTTTTAACATAACATCAATAATTCCTTATATTGACCTAAGCATATAAAATAGGGTTTTTCAAAATTCCTACAACTATACTACCATCAATTCATCAATTCCATACAAAATCATCAATTCTTAACTATAACATCAATATCCATTCATAACTTTCACAAAACCTATTAAAATATACAATTAACATGCTCAAGAATTTTATAAATATATAACAAAATCCATGCTTAAAGATTGATAAGAGATTAGAATCATACCTTATTTAACCTTGGGATCAACCTTAGAAATGAAAATTGGGAAGAAAATAGCTTAGGAAAAAGTTTTGTCTTAGTGTGTGTTTGTGTGTGTAGGCGTGTGTTTAGGAAGCATTTAGGAGAATTTTTTGATAAAGTGTGTAATAGTGTAGGTATGTTATATTTATAGCCAAAATTTATTTTAATTTCCATTTAATTAAAGCATGATTATTCACCAAATTCATTTATTACACTTACTTGGTCACCAAGTATATTAATTATATATGCTTAGTCATTGTTATTCTAGAATGTACACACATATATATATATCCTTATGAAATATTAATAATGTAGTATATGTATTTATTTTATCTTATGCTTATAAATTCTACTTAGGTATATCTTATATTCTTAATTTACTACTTTAGGACATTTCATAACTACACCTTCATATAATTATATTTACTACATAACATGAAGATATAATGCTCAAAATAGCAAGAATTTAAAATTTCTAATAATTATAGAATTTATTTGATCATTTAAGATCAAATAATCAACCATAACATCATTTTAAATTCTTAAACAAAATCTTTCATTCATAAGTTTATAGTTAAATTGTTAATCATATTCTATTTTATTAAGAGTCATTATGTATTTTAGATCATAAACATCTCTCTTTTCTTTTTGATTAAGGATGCAATGCCCTATTTAACCTTTAATTATTAAATAATTACTAATTGAAAATTTGGGGTATTACACTCGATCTAGACTTAGAGTAAAAAGGAATTTGGGTTTTCAAAGAGCAAATGCGCTCGATACCACTTGTCACGACCCATTCCGGACCAACCCGGACTGGAGGGCTTACTAGTACTAGGAGTAGTACTTTAGGGTTACATGAATAAAATGGAGAAGTAATAATAAGATAACATACTTGAATGTAATATGAGATGATGTTATATTGTTTTGAAAAGGTTTAGCCATCGGACCCCAAAACTTGGCCCCGATCCGACGGGCCTCAATAGTTTAAAACATAAAGCGTAAATAAGGAAGTTCGAGTGTAGCAATGAAAGTGTGTGAATACATATATGACGATATGCATTCAATGTATAAACCACAAATTCAAGTAAATCACCAAGGACACCGACCTCAACACTTTCCCATCATCACCATCGAGCTCAACCGCACATTTAAAACAAACATGCGTGGCTAAGTACAAGAAATTGCACTTAGTGGACTCATGCCGAAAACATTTGATAGATTTGGATTACGCCAATATCGAGTAAGTCACAAGTGGTTTTAGTTAAAATGCCTCAGGCTTACCAAATCATTTTCAGTTCATAAACATAGCTCGCCGAGCATTTTTTTGTGTGTATGGTCCGTATCTCATAGTCACAATACATAATAATAATAATAAACGCCGAGAGGAGGCCTCCATCTACGACGCCGTGATCGCCGTAATCCCCGACAAAGACACAACTCTCCGCAAGCATATGTTAACACAACAGTAGTTCCAACCTTCACGCCAATCCTAGCTGGGCATTTATCATCCCAAGACAGGACCCGACATTAAAAGGTTGGGTGCTACCACAACAATTGATATAATAGTTCCAACCATTCCACAATCTACCCGGCATAACAGATAGGATCCATACACAAAACGAAATATTTTGGCGGTGTAATGCAAGAAACATTTGTTAAACAGGTTGTAGGATAAGTCGTAAATAAACTCATTTGAAATAGCGAAGAAGTCACGCTTTAGTGGTAAGAAAAGGCCCACATTTTGAAGATAAGAAGCCCATTTTGAGATAAGAAAGGAAGCCCACCGACTATGGTTCGTTGTAAAGTCCCAGTTCGCTCGTCAAAATCCCGTCATTGCGTCAAGGCCCACACCTTTACGAAAAAGCGAGGTTTTAGTACGTCGCTCAAGTCTTTCGAGACTTTCGAAAACTAAGATAAACTTCGATATTTCATATCGATGTAGACCTAATTCTTAGTGAATTCAATACGCCTCTAACACGATACGATTAACTTGTTCTCGCTCTTCGAGATACTTTCCACGATAAGCACGTTTTTCGATATATGGATTTCATTTGTGAAATCTTTTCTTACTAATGAGGTATCGCACTCAATTAGTATATCTTCACGCGCATCGACGATTTATAAACGTATAATCGTACGTTTGACTTAAAAAGTCAACGAAGTCAACATTGATCAACAAAGTCAACGATTTTGACCTTTAAAAAAAGTAACTTCTCACTATTTTGTTTTATAAATCGAATTTGATCGATTTGAAAACGTAAAGTCCTATTGTTCGATTTATCTTGTAAATCAAGGACTTATAATTATTTTCGCATTTTTAATAACCCTTTTTATAAATAAAAGCGTATTTTGGTATTTTAAAACGTTATAAAATGAACGTTCGTCTCAAACATAGCAATCTATGTTTATAAAATTTTGTAAAATTTAAAAACTGTCCAGAATATTAATTTAGTAAATTTTCATTAATAAACTGTTTTAAAAAGGATTTTAAAATCCTTATTAATTATCGATAATTCCGATAATTAACTTAAAAATATCAAATGACTTTTGAAATTTTTTCTAAATTAATATAGTGTATTATTATACACTATGGTCCAGAATATGAATTTATGAAATTCATATAATACTGTTTGCTATTTATTTATATATATATACATATATATATTTTCGGTAATTCAAATAATAGGGAATAATCATCCAAAAATTCCCAAAATTGATATATACTTATTATAACATCCCAACATCAGTATATAATATTTATATAACCCATAGTTCATCATATCTATTTATTTCACAAAATGTACAATATTCACGGTAATAGTAAGATAATTACCAAATAAATAGCAAACAACTTCTAAAAATTCTAAATAAATTCCAACATCAATAAACATTATATTATAGCATTGTAACATCACAACATTAACTAAAAACATTTGAATCATCACCATATGGAGCTCAAGAGCTCTCGGTTTTTTTGATTCTTTATGTTATTTGATTTTCAAAAATTCCAATAATTATATACTATGTCTATACACTATAGTATATTAATATAACATCATAATATTTATCAAAACTAATTAAATCATCACCTTCAAGAGCAACAAGCTCACGGTTTGTTTGATTTAAAATAGTATTTGATTTCCAAAAATTCTAATTAATTTATACAATGCATAAATAAGATACTAAAGCATTAAAACACCATTACATGTTCAAAAATAAAATCATACATCAACATATATTTTCCAAAGGCTCACGGTATTAATTAAATTTTAAGCATATGGTTTTCAAAAATTCTAATTAAATCATATAACATATAATCAATACATTAAAGCATTTATATGTCATTACAAGCTTGAAATAAAAATTATACACCATGGTATTTATTTAAATAGCTCACGGTATTTTTAAAATAAATAGCTAGGGTTTTCCAAAAATTTTAATTAACATACCATAGTCTTAAATCATATCATAGATCAATAATACATCATAAAATGTTCAAGAAATAATCGGTCATCCTATGAACATTTCACAAAATTTTCAAACTCATTTTCAATAAGCTAAGGTTCAAACTCATATACATGCTAGATCCATTTATGCATTTCACATATAACACCATATGATTATCTAAGCATATATTTTCATATATTTGAAAATAAAATCATCAAGAATAAAACATCTCATGCTCATGAACATTAAAACCTACATATACATACATATAGCATTCGAAATACACACACATATGTATAAGAACATGTTCGAAAATTTCAGAATAAATGGGGGATGAAATCGGTGCTAAGGACCGTGTATTACCTTAGATATGATATAGGTTCACAAGAAACAATATAGTATCAAGGTTTGGAAGAGAAATAGAGAAGAATGGAAGAAAGCTTTGAAAATAATGGGGAGAGGAGCTCATTGTTGCAGATTTTGGAGAGAAAATGGAGAGTGTTTGGAGTGTTAGTTGTTTGAAAATGTGTAAGGAGTGTATGGCTTGAATGGGAAGAGTCCTCCCCTATACTATCTCTCTCTCTCTCACCGATTTTCAGCCCAAAAATGGGGCAAAATCTGCAGCAATGATGGGATATAGTGATCATTAGGCTATGCTAGAAAGGAGCTTCATGGGTTGGGCAACAAAAGGAGCATGCATGCTTGTTGGAGCCTTAATGGCCGACGGTTTATAGGGGTTTAGGGGTGGGATTTAATTTTGTTATACATTAATACTATGTATTAATCATAGTATAGGTCATAGATATATAATACATTTCATGGGAATAATTAAATCACAACCTATACACATTTTCGAAAATACCGATAATAAAATAGAAAATAGGAATAAAATACAATTTACACCTATTATTGATACTCATGCTATTTTGATCCAAATATACATATATACATCATAATATATGATTTAGATATTAAATAATATCATAGGATAAAATTATAGCATTAATTCATGCATATAAAACCCTAATTTCGAAAATTGGTTTCAAAATCATAAAAATCATATCGATTTTTAATGATCTAAAACTGATTTCATAGCTTAATAACACTCATATATATCATATTATAAAGTTTAGATACCATATGATAATTTAATAGTGTCATTTCATGTGAAAACCAAAGTTTATAAACTTAGGGTTTTGAAAATTTCAATATCAAATTATCGAATTTTAATAACTGAAAATTCGATTTTAATAATTAATAATACTGAAATTATATAAAATATTAATAGGAAATTAATTATTATAATTTCTGAGATTAAACTCATTTTTCAAATCGCCTCAGACGTTGACGCTCAAAACGCCTCAAACGCTCAAAATCGACTCATCTCAAAATGGTCGCAGAAGTTCATACTTACTAAATAAATATATTCTTTTAATATAGGAATTAAGATGGAAATTAATTCCAAGCTTCACCGCCGTAAAATTTCATGGAAAGCTGACGTTCGATACGCGTTTGACGTTAGAATATATTGACGAATCATTTCGTAATATTTCAATCCTTTAATTCACAATCCTTAGTGAATTATGAAAGGAATTCGTTATAACGATATCGTATCGAAATCACAAGATTCGATGTCGTAAAAGATAATATACTGAAAACCCCGATTACGGGTTTAGAAAACCGTAATCGATATTCGCTTTTGGAATATTACAACTATAGTGTATAAACATAGTATATAATTGTTGGAATTTTGAAAACCAATTACTACATTTAATCAAAAAGCCGAGAGCTATTGAGCTCCATATGGTGATGATTCAAATGTTTTTGGTTGATGTTATGATGTTAAATGTGATAGTATAATGTTTAATCATGTTGGAATTTTTAGAAATTGTTTGCTAATTATTTGGTAATTATCTTGTAATTAACGTAAATATTGTTATATATTGTTAAATGAATGGTTATGATGAACTATAGGTTATAATTGTGATGTATATCGATGTTGGGATATTATACTACGATATATCAATTTTGGGAATTTTGGATAATTATTCCTAATTATTGAAATTACCGTAGCTATATATGTATATATATTAATAAATAGCAAACAATATCATATGGATTTTATAAATTCATATTCGGACCATAGTGTATAATAATGCACTATATTAATTTAGAAAATTCTTCAAAAGTCATTTGATTTTTTTAAATTAATTATCGAGTTTTTCGATAATTAATAAGGATTTTTAAATCCTTTTTAAATCAGTTTATTAATAAAATATATGTTTAATTAATATTCTGGACATAATTAAATTTTACAAAATTTTATAAACATAGATTGCTATGTTTGAGACAAACGTTCATTTTATAACGTTTTAAAATCGAAACTACGCGTTTTATTTATAAAAGGTTTATTAAATGCGAAATTATTTATAAGTCCTCGATTTACGTGATAAATCGAGAATTTGACTTTACGTTTTCAAATCGATCAAATTCGATTTATAAAACGAAATAGTAAGAAGTTACTATTTGAAAGTCAAAATTGTCGACTTTGTTGACGATGTCGACTTCGTTGACTTTTTAAGTCAAACGACGCTTTACGATTGATGAATACGCCAAGACGCTGTAAGATATACTAATTGAGTATGATACTCATTAGTAAGAAAAGATTTCACAAATGAAATCCATATATCGAAAAAACGACTTATACTTGAAAGATCTCTCGAATCGAGAACAATTCAATCAGATACGTGTTAGAGACGTATCAATTCACTAAGGAATTCATCTACATCCATATGAAATATCGAAGTTTATCTTAGCTTTGGAAGTCTCGAGACTTGAGCGACGTACTAAAGCCTCATTTTTCAGAAGGTGTGGACGCAAACGCGGCAATGTGGATTTCGACGCATTTAACGAACACAGGACTCAATTTACAACAAACCATAGTCCGGTGGGGTTCTTATCTTCAAAATGTGGGCCTTTTCTTACCCCACTAAAATGTGACTTCTCGTTATTCCAAATGAGTTTATTTAAGATTTATTCTACAATTGTTAACAAATGTTTTACCGCAATACCGCCAAAAATATTTCGCTTTGTGTATGGATCCTATCTGTTTGCCGGGTAGGGTGTGGAGATGGTTGGAACTTTATTATGACAGTTATGTCATTTGGGTCGCGCCCAACCTTTTAATGTCGGGTCCTGTGTCGGATGATAAATGCCAGCTAGATTGGCGTGAAGGTCGAACTATGTTGTGTTAACATATGCTTCAGAGAGTGACTTTCTACTGACGGATTACGGCCGGTCACGGTCGTAGACGGGAGGCCTCCTCTCGACGCTTAACTTTAAATATTGTTATGAATTGTTACTATGAGATACGGACCATACACACCAAGAAAATGCTCGGCCGAGCTATGTTTACGAACCGAATGATTTGGTAAAGACAAGGCATTTCTAACTAAAACCCTCGCGACTTACTCGATATTGGCAACAGAATTCATATGTTATCAAATGTTTTCGCATAAGTCCACCGAGTGCAATTTCTTGTACTTAGCCCTACATGTTTGTTTTAAATGTGCAGTTGAGCTCCGATGGTGATGATGGGGAATGTGTTGAGGAGTCCAAAGGTCGTTGACCAATTTATTCAATTTGTGGTTTATATCTTCAATGCATATCGTCATATATGTATTCACACACTTCCGCCGCTACACTCGAACTCCTTTATTTATGCTTTATGTTTATGAACTATTGAGGTCCATCGGCCATGGCCAAGTTTTGGGGTCCATGGCTAAACCTTTAAACCGTTATGACATCATCGCATATTACGCTCAAGCATGCTAATTTATTTTTGTTATGCATCTCTATTTTAGCTATGTAACCCTAAAATACTACTCCTAGATTAGTCGTCCTCCATCCGGGTAGTCCGTAGTGGGGTCGTGACAGAAATTTCATAAAATTTTCTAAGCAATCAAGCTTAGAATTTTATTCCTTTATTAATAATTTATATTAGTAAAGTGATTACTTAAATTATTACGACCATTTCGAGACGAGTCGATATGTAACGTTTTGAGACATTTTCAAACGTTAACGTTTAGAGATAAAATGAAAGATGGTTTTAATGATCAAGAAATTATAGGAAATTATTTCCTATGATATTTTGTATAATTACAGTATTATTAAGCATTTAAATAATGCTTGAACATTAGAATTAATAAAATCACAACCTAGTTTTCGAAAACCTAAATTTTCGAAAACTAGGTTTTCTTCATAAAATGATGACTTTAATTATCCTATGATATTAATTATCATCTAATTCATATACTATAATGTGTATATTTATATTTGTCATGAAAATAATTATTTAGCCTTGGTTGGCATAAGTGCCGCAGATTATGCTTATATGTGTAACAAAGTGTACACTTTATTTATATCATCTCATGCATGTATAATTATGTCAGATTATGATTATTACTATCAATATTCCATTATTAAATATATATATATATATATAACCTATTTTTCGATTTTCTATGTATATGCACTCATGAGAGTGCCCACCATCTACATAAAATAATATAGAATGTGAAAAGGCTTCCTTGTAAGAGAGAGAGAGAGAGCCGAGACTTATGGTATATGGGGAAAATCAGATTTTATTCCACTCTCTCATACACTCAAACACTCCTACATTATACACCTCTCATTCTCTCTCAATCCTCCACATTTCTCTCTCAAGCTTCATCTTCCTCCTCAATTTTTCTCGCAATACCGTGAGCTTCTCTCCAATCGCCAAGTCGATTTTTCTTCCGTTCTTCCATACCAAGTGTAAAACCTGAACATTGTTCCATTAATCCATATATCCAAGGTAGAATCGAAACAAGAGCATCAATGGTTCTCGAACTCAGTAAAATTCTCGAAAATTCTATTAGTCCATTGCATGTGTTCTTGAGAAGCTTTGTTGATGATACCTTGCTATTGCATGTGTATTGATATTAAGGAATATGTTAAATATGTGTTCTTGTTTTCAAAATGTATTGCATGTGAGTTTTTGTCTCAAAAACTTTCGAATCTATGGCTATGTTATGTGCTAAGGATGTGTAGCAAGATGTTTTGAAGCTTAAATCATGTTTTAAAAATTTATTCGAACATGTATGAAAAATTATTGAAATGGCGAGACCTATGAGAGGTTATTCGACTGAATCTATGATGCGTGACTATATCCATTATTTGAAAATTTTAGAAAAATTCATGCTATTTTTTTATAATGGCGAGACATATGAAAATATATTTGGGATGTATGATTTTATTTTACATGCAATGACATATTATTGATCTATGATGTATTGGGAGTGCATATAAATTAATTGGGAATTTTTAGAAAACTCTTGCTATATTTTTATATATGACCGAGATACATATATATATATAGTTATATGATGATTGATTTTATGTTGAGACATGCAAATGCATATAATCAACCTATGATTTTATGTGAGACCATAGCCACTTATTTGAAATTTTTAGAAGGTCTATGCTATATTTTTCCAAAATGACCGAGCATATATATAATTATATGTTAATGAATGATTTTTATATGAGACATGCAATGACATATAATTACTCTATGATGTTATAAAAGGCTATAGTGATTTAATTAGAATTTTTGGAAAATTTTAAGTAATTTTCTTTTAAATGGGCCGAGACATATATATATAAGTATGTTGATATATGATTTTCATTTAAGACATGCAATGATGTTTTATTAATCTAGGATATGATTTATGCACCCTATGATTTAATTGGAAATTTTAAGAAAATCCTACCTATTTTTTTTAAGAAGGCCGAGACATGTATATATATGTATATGTTGGTGTGTGATTTTTATTTGATACATGCAATGTTATATTATTGGCTTAGAATATGATTCATGCATCTTGTGATTTTATTAGAATTATTAAGAATCATTTACAAATTTTATTCAAATAAACCGAAAGCCTTGAGCTCAACTTGGTGATGAATAAAAATTGTTCTTGATGTATATGATGATGTAGTGTTGCTACACTATTGTGTATAAGCATGTTATAATTGTTGGGAAATTTTATAAAATGTTTGATAAGTATTGTGAGAGAGCCGAGAGCTATGATACCATTTATATGGTATAGAAATGTCATATCATGGATTATATATCATAAATATGATATATACTAATGTTTGGACCTCAGAGTAATTTATTACAATTTTGAAAAAATTTGACAATTTTCCAAAATATCAAGCCTATAATGTTAATAATGTGATGACTGAATATTTTTGGTTGATATTATAACATATTAATGACCATAGTGTATAATAATACACTACATGAAATTAGAAAAAATTTGGAAACCATCGGGTAATTTTAATAATTACTGAGAATATTTCTAGTGGTTTTAAGGATTTTAAACCCTTTTAATTAAGTTTAATAATAAATTATATGTCTAAATATTATTTTAGACATATTTGGATTTTATAAGAAATTTTCAAAATACTTAAGTTATAAAGGTTAAAATAGCCGTGAGCTATTTTTAATTTTTGAACGAGGATTTTAAATCCTTAAATTCATTATTTATAATGAATTATATGTTTAAAAATTATTTTAAACATATTAATGAGTTTATAAAAGAAATCAATTGAAATTGATTTTGTGAAAATTAGATATTAAAGTATGACTTAGTAATTAAATTATTAAAAAGTCAAAATTGTTGACTTTTGAAATCAACGAACGAAATACATTCGATAAATACGCTAATACGCATAAGACGTGTCAATTTGCTAATAAAATCACGTCAATACGAAAAGATTTCATGTTTGAAGTCGTTAGATCAAAAAACGTGAGAAAACGTTGAACCATTTACCAAGAGGGGTAAAATGGTAATTTCGAACACATCTCGTCTCTATTGAAGAACGAGAAATGTTAAACTTAGTATACGCCAAAATAGCGTATTGAATTCGTTAAGGAATTCAATTTATATCGATATAGAATATCGAAGCTTATTATAGACTTTGTAAGTCTCGAAATACGTGAACGACGTACTAAAACATCCTTTTTATATAAAGGTGTGGACGCTGACGCAACAAATTGGACGCCGACAAAATAGCGAGCATCAAAGACGAACAATAGTTTCAGGTGGGCTTTATTTCTAAAACAAAATGTGGCTTGACGACTTATTTCAACAAATTTTATTTATGATGCTTATTTCAACTGTTGATTAAAATGTTTACAAGATTACCTGCCAAAAATGTTTATGTTTTGTGTAATCAGATCCTATCCATGAGATTGATATGAATGATATAAATGTTGTTGGGTAGCTCTCAACTTATGAATGAAAATCGATATCGGATCCCACGTGGGAAGGCTTATACCGCCAGGATTAATTTGTACACTAAGGTGATTGTGTCTTTGTAAGGACAATTCACGGCGATCACGGCGTCGAGAGGAGGCCTCTTTCACGACGCTCGACTATAATTTTACGATGAAATGAGGACAAGGGATATGGATCATACACACCAAGAAAATGGTCACAAGCAACTTTAAGAGGCGATAAAAATATTTTAGTAAGACAGGCATTTTCAACTAAAACCCTGTGTTTTACCATGATGTTAGCAATGTAATTCAATTATGATAAAATGTTTTCGGCATGAGTCCATTGAGTGAAATTTTGTACTCACCGCATGTTTGTTTTAAATGTGCGTGTTGAGCTCGGTGTTGATGATGGAGGTGTTGAGGAAGTCCAAAGTGTCCTCGATGTTTTGTTAAGACTAGTTAACCTTGAATACATATCGTCATATATGTATTCACACACTTTCCGCCGCAACTCGAACTATTTTATGTTATGTCCGATGATGAGACAATATGAACTATGAAGTCCTTCGATCGTAATATCCTTTGGGATCTGCTGTCTCAAACCTTTTCGTCCGATATGTTATAAATGTATGTTTGGTCCCAAGTATTATATCTCACACGTGATGTTCTTGTTGTAATAGTCTTACGATCCATAAATATTATTCCTAGTATTAGTCACCTCAGGTTCGTGTTATCCGGAGTGGGTCGTGACAGAGTGGTATCAGAGAAGTTGCTCTTTGAAACCCAAATTCCTTCCAAAATTAAGCCTAGATTGAGTCATTTGGACTTCTAGAAATCACCGGCTATTCTCAACACTCCATCACATCGAGCTCGATCGAAAAAGGTAATCGGTTTATTTTAAACTTATGAAATGAAGAATTCTATATAATGATCAAGTTTTGAAGGGATTTTGAAAGAAAAAGTTATGACGTTATGACGATAGAAATAAAAAAAAAAAGTTATGAGCAAGGATTTTCAAAAAATTTTAATTTTTGAAATTAATTGGTGATGATACGAAGTGGTTAAGTTGAAATGTATGTTTTGAAACGAATCAGAATGATTAAAGGCGAACGTATGAAAGCAAGTTGATATGTATAAGTACGTATGAATGAGCTATGATGTTGTTTTGAAGTTATAATTATGAATCATGAAATTTATGTTGATAACTGGATATGCTATTCTCTTAAAAAGAACGTAGACGATATAAGAAGTATGCTCACCTATTGAAAGAGAACAAAAGAACGATAGGAAGCATGAATGTAACTTTAGTTTTGATTTTTCCAACGTCAAGAGTTGAACGTAAAGATGATCGAGAAACGCCGACTATGAAGAATGAAGGATGTTAATATCGTCATCACAACTTCAACGTGGTCAACCGCAATCACAACATCGCATCCGTGACCGCTGACTTGACTTTGGAATGATAAGTGTAAACTTGAATACGTGGATGTAATAGTCGTACTACGCCGGCAGCAGCCATAGCGTGCACAACTTCGTCGTCGGCATTGCCTCAAAATTTTGGCACGATCGCGAAAAATTTTGCACCGCGCAGTAAATTTGTTTTAGATCGTACTCTTTCGATTGACTCGTTTTACGCGTGGTTTTCGCCTGCGCACCCTAACACTCTGAACTTCATTTGTTATGAAGGACAGAATTTCTTTCTCCGTCTCCAGAATACACTAGAGTCTGGTTAAGATTTAGCTCGAGTTTTAGTTGGAGCGAGTAAAACTTATGGTATCTCGTATACCTTAGAATCTCATTAGAGGTTTGTTTCTAAGTAGACTAAGAATGTTATGTTCGTGTACTACCCGTTAGTATTTATCGGCCTTATGGATGGAATAGTTCGTTCTAGCCGCTAATGTATGTACTAAGTTACCTTATCCGCTTATAGGATATTATTAGTGACCGATATTAGTTTTGATCGTGACGGATGGAGGAAATGCGCTATATCGCGAGGAGAAGGATAGGGTCAAACCCTACCCCGAGGAAACGGTGCATATATCGAGAAAGCTGGATGTGTTGTGGAGAGGATCTTGGGAATTCCTAATGTACTATCTCCGACTACGGAGAAATGCCCGAGTGTACGGTGTGACTGACATGACGGATAAGCGTCTTGACCATCCTCCCATGTATTTGGGAAGAGTACGCCCGTGAGGTGTCCGGAGATTATATCTACCGTGCGACCGGAGGTTATGATCTAGTAGGCGATTTACAGCATAAATCGACCACTGACATATGTATACAGCATTTATGGCGCAGCACCGAGAGGACCTTATCTCCCTCCACGGGAGTAACATGGCGTGATGAGTCACCTGAGTGGCTGTACACCGAGGTTCCACGGATAGTCGACCCGGTGGTGCCTCGATATTGGATTGACGAGGCGACTCGCCCATGCGGATGGAGCAGCCTGCACCAGAGCTGGGAGCCCTGTTTTCCTCCACCGATGTTTGGACACCCAATGCTCACCACTCCCGCCTTACCACCGATGGCAGCACCCCTACCGCCGGTTGAGAGTTCCGTCGACGACAGACGGATAAGTGTGACAGTACTCGATGGTTATAACCCGATCCATGACAGCTACAGTCCGATTCGTGTTGATTATGGTCATTCGGGACATTCATATGGTAGAGAATAATGGCGCTGGACCCTCTAGAGCACACGGCCAAGGCGATGACTCAGATGAAGAAGAAGACCCCGAAGAGGATGAAGAGGAGGAAGACTCTAGATAGGACTATGGAAGTGAAGACGGAAGGACTATGATGTTGTTTTATTTATGTTTTGATATGTTTGTTTTGAAAACAATGATGAAAGTGGAAACATGATATTTGTAAGGCTATAAAAGCCAATATGAATCGACCTTTTGTAATGTTTTGAAAGCCAAGTATGTAAGTAATTCCTGTTATAATGACTTTTGATCGCAAGTACTTTACCTATGGTACTTTTGCAATTATATATATGACCCCGAGAGGGCTTTTGCAGCAAAATCGTGTATGACAAGGATGGAATGTTTTATTTAAGTTATTTTCCAATAAGGCTATGATGATATTTTATATATTCAAGTTATAAAATAATGTATGATGCTAATGATATATTTTATATAATGTAACGCCTCCTAGACAAGATCCCTAACAAGGAGTAAGGCGAGAGAGATGCACCTAGAGAAGAGGTAGAACTCCTGAACAAGAAGAGGAGGATATACCTCAACCACCTCCACCTCAACTTGATCGCAGGATAGAGGAATTGTTCCTGAAACAAAACCCTCCTACCTTTAATGGGAAGGGTAGTCCAGAAGAAGCTGAACAATGGATGAGAACCATTGAAAGGATTTTCACCTTTTTAAGATGCACAGCACAGGAACGACTGTCGTGTGTAACCTTCCAATTGAATGGACCTGCTGATTTCTGGTGGGAGGCCAGAAAGAAAACCTTTACAGCAGAGCAAATGGAAGAGTTAACATGGGAAGACTTTAAGAGAGAAATGTATGATAAGTACGTTCCAAAAAGTTACAAGAAGAAGAAGGAACACAAATTTTTCTTGTTAAAGCAAGAAAAGATGTCGGTAACCGATTATGATCGCACATTTTGCGAGATGTCAAGATATGCTTTGGATCAAGTGGACACGGACCTAAAAATGGCAGAAAAGTTCCGGTCGGGTTTAAGGCCAGAAATAAGAATGTCTCTCGCAGGTCTCGGAGACATGACCTATACAGAAGCTCTTACATGAGCTCTAGACATTAAGGCAGCAATGCCAGATGATAAGCCGACATCAGCTCCGATGCAGAATACAGGGGACAAAAGTAAGAGGAAATGGGATACAAGTTTTAGTAACAGCAATAAGGGAAGTTTCGAGAATGTGAATAACAGACGACAGTGGCAAGGGAGCACGGCAAATCAAGGACAAGGATGGAGAAAGCCAACTTTTATTCCTCCAACAAGAGGTCCACAAGAGCAAAGAAGGGCTCTTACGTGCCCAAAGTGTCGAAAACTGCACACAGGAATGTGCATGGCGGGCAGCGGGAACTGTTTTAGGTGTGGGATGAAAGGACACTATGCAAACTTTTGCCCGGGGATACGTTCGGAAATGATCATAAGGCCGAACCAACCCGGCAATGTCCAACCACTGAGGGCTATCCAATTTCAGCCCCAACCTCAACAGCAAGTACAGCCACAACAATGGCAACCACCTCCGCAACAACTGCAGCAACAACCATGGCAGCAACCGCAACAGCAAATGCAGCAGCAGCAGGGGCAACCACCTCGACAACGAAGGCCACAACCCCGAGGCAACGCCAAGAAGAATAAACAGCCAGCATAACAAAGAACAGCCTTCAGCAAGGGCAAGCACAAGCACAACGTCGCCCCCACCGCCAAGGCGAGGGCATATGCTCTCGCACCGCGATGAATCTAATGGGACTGTGGAAACCGGGTATGGGAATTCTTCTCAACGCACTGCTATAGTATTGTTCGATACAGGTGCTTCGCACTCCTTCATAGCAAAATCATGCGTAGATCTGTTGGGACTTAGTGCTATAAAAGCAAATCAGATATGAGAATCTCTTCACCTATAGGAGGGATTATGATCATTACATTTCTCGCTCGAACCTAGAGTTGAACTTAGGATCACTTAGGGTCTCGCAAATAATTTGAACATAATACCCATGGGTGACGAGATATAATCCTAGAATGGATCGTTAGTCGCAAACCACTCCACGATTCTTTGCAAGGAAAGGAAAATAACATTTCATTTTCTCGGACGGAAGCGACGCACTTCCATGGAATTAGCTTGGAGAAGAGTCCCGATTGTGTCCGCATTGAAGGCAAGAAAGATGATGAATAAAAAGGGATACCACGCTTTTCTCGTTTACCTGAACGGAGAAGAAAAGCGGAAACGAAGGTAGAAGACATAGAAATTGTCGTGGAATTTCGGATGTATTCCTAAGGATCTACCAGATTACCTCCTCGACAGACAGTTAGAATTTACCATCGACTTGGAACCGTGATCGGCTCCAAAGGTCGAAAGCACCCTGCTGAATGGCCCCAAAGGAATTGAAAGAATTGAAAATCCAAATCCAAGAACCGCTGGACCTAGGTTTCATTAGACCTAGTGTTTCGCCTTGGGAGCGCCGGTTTTGTTTGTCAAGAAAAGGATGGATCTTAAGGACGTGTATAGACTATCGAGAGTGAACAAGACGACGCCAAGAACAAATACCCTTTGCCAAGAATCGACGATCTGTTTGACCAATTGAGAGGAGCAGCATATTCTCAAAGATTGACCTCAAGTCGATATCATCAACTCAAAGTACGGCTCAAGATATAGTTAAACCGCATTCAACAAGATATGGCCATTATGAATTTGTAGTTATGCCGCTCGGGTTAACAAATGTACCATTGTATTTATGGACCTCATGAACCGAGTGTTTCATCCGTATTTAGACAAGTTTGTCTTGGTGTTTATAGATGATATTCTCATCTATTCAAGAACGAGGAGGACCATAAAGAACATCTAAGAACAAAGGTTGCAAACTTTGAGGTGGAACGACTATTTGCTAAGTTCAGCAAATGCTAATTTTAGTCAAGGAAGTAATGTTCCTGACATATTGTGTCTCGCTAAGGGAATCAAAGTAGATCCGCCAAAGTGGAAGAAGACAAGAATGGAAATCACCGCGAACTCGTAATGAGATCCGTAGTTTTCTAGATTGGCTGGTTATTACGTAAGATTCATTGAGGATTCTCCAAAATAGCAAGACCGATGACCCAACTACTCCGAAGGGAGTTAAGTACACTCGATCAGAGAATGTGAGGTAGTTTTCAAAAACTCAAGGAGAAGTTAACAAGTGCACCAAGGTTAGCAGCGATGTATGCATAAAGAATATGTGGTTTATACAGACGCTCGAGAAACGGACTAGGCTGCGTTTTGATGCAAGAGGAAAAGTAATAGCATACGCATCCCGCAACTTAGACCACATGAGTGAACTACCCAACTCATGACTTAGAATTAGCAAGCAGTGGTTCATGCATCGAAAATATGGAGACACCATCTCACGGAGTGAGATGTGAAATCTACAGCATCATAAGAGTTTGAAATACTTCGAGCGAGAGATCTAAACATGAGGCGTAGAAGATGGCTCAACTAGTAAAAGATTACAACCGTGGTATTAACTATCACCCGTAAAGCGAATGTAGTAGCCGACGCCTGAGTCGTAAAAATCAAACTAAATTGGGATGTCTCCTCACGCAAGAAGATAAACTCGCCGAGGAGTTTAGAAAATTGAGGATTGAATTGGTTGAACAACCAGAGACGATCACGAACTGTATCCCTACACTCACCGTGACGCCTGATTTAAGAAAAAGGATCATTGAGAGACAAAGGATGGAGGAAAAGTTGGAAAAGATAAGAATAAGGGTGAGAACTGGTGAATTGAAGGATTTCCAAGAAGCATCAGATAATGCTTTAATGTTTGAAGGAAGAATATGTGTTCCAGAAGATATTGAAGTTCGGAACGAAATAATGAGTGAGGCTCACGATACACCTTACACCGCCCACCCAGGTAGTACTAAGATGTACCAAGACTTAAAGGAAAAGTTCTGGTGGGAAGGCATGAAACGAGACATAGCTTCTTTCGTAGAACGCTGCCTTGTCTGCCAGCAAGTAAAAGCTTTACATCAACGTCCCTACGGGAAGTTACAGCCGTTGAATATACCCGAGTGGAAGTGGGATGAGATAACGATGGATTTCGTTACAGATTTACCCAAGTCAAGAAAAGGGAACACTGCCATATGGGTAGTGGTGGATAGACTCACAAAATGCGCTCATTTTCTGCCAATTCAGAATACTTATGGATCTGATAAGCTAGCTCAGTTATATGTAAAGGAGATTATACGACTACATGGAGTACCAAAATCTATTACATCAGATAGAGACTCCAAATTCACATCGAGATTTTGGGTGAGCCTACAAAGAGAATTGGGAACGAAGTTGAACTTCAAGACAAAGATTTCATCCACGCATCGATGGGCGTCGGAAAGGACAATCCAGACTCTGGAAGATATGCTTAGAACCGTAGTACTAGATCAAGGTGCAAATTGGGAAGACATTTTACCTCTCATCGAATTTGCCTACAATAATAGTTATCAGCGACGATATGATATGGCCCCACACGAAGCCTTGTATGGCAAGAAATGTAGATCACCGCTTTCATTGGGATGAAGTGGGTGAGAGGAAAGTAGTAGGGCCGTAAGCAATGAATGAAATGGTTGAAATCGCTCGACAAATTAGGCAAAGAAGCAGAAGCTCAAGATAGACAAACGCCTTACGCCGATACACATAGATCCGAATCTGCATTTGAAAGTGGAGACAAAGCATTTCTAAAGTCTCTCCATCAAAGGGATTATAAGATTTGGTGTTAAAGGAAAACTAAGACCCCGCTTCACGTGACCATACGAGATCCTAGAAAGAATAGGCCCAGTAGCCTATAGGTTGGCTCTTCCGCCCAACTTGGGAAATGTGCATAATGTTTTTCACGTATCTCAATTAAGAAAATATGTACACGACCCAAAGCACGTAATCCGTCAAGACGATGTAGTTCTCAACTCAGACATGAGCTATGAAGAGAAACCTACAGCAATAATAGACCATAAAGTTCAACAATTGAGAAACAAATCAATTTCACTGGTCAAGGTTTTGTGGAAACATCACGGACAAGAAGAAGCCACGTGGGAACTAGAAGATACAATGAAAGAACGATACCCCAGATTGTTTTACTAAGGTATGCAAATTTCGGGATGAAATTTCTTTTAAGGGGGGTAGGATGTAATAACCCGCAGTTTAAAAAGCCTAATTACGGTTTTTAAAACCCGTAAAATTGGATTTCGCTATGAAATCAAATCAGTTTGAGATCGAATATGAACTTGATCTATCTTACAAAGGAATGAATTCCTGTTATAAATTCACTGAAAATCGTGAATTTAAGAATCGAAGACTATAACGCTTATCTAAAGATATTTTTTAACGTCACCGCGAATCGACAATTGAAATTTCATAAAATTTTCTAAGCAATCAAGCTTAGAATTTTATTCCTTTATTAATAATTTATATTAGTAAAGTGATTACGAAATTATTACGACCATTTCGAGATGAGTCGATACGAAACGTTTTGAGACGTTTTCAAACGTTAACGTTTAGAGATAAAATGAAAGATGGTTTTAATGATCAAGAAATTATAGGAAATTATTTCCTATGATATTTTGTATAATTACAATATTATTAAGCATTTAAATAATGCTTGAACATTAGAATTAATAAATCACAACCTAGTTTTTAAAAACCTAAATTTTGAAAACTAGGGTTTTCTTCATAAAATAATGACTTTTAATTATCCTATGATATTAATTATCATCTAATTCATATACTATAATGTGTATATTTATATTTGTCATGAAAAATAATTATTTAGCCTGGGTTGGCATAAGTGCCGCAGTACTATGCTTATAAGTGTAACAAAGTGTACACTTTATTTATATCATCTCATGCATGTATAATTATGTTGTATTATGATTATTACTATCAATATTCCATTATATATATATATATATATATATATAACCTATTTTCAGATTTTCTATGTATAGCACTCATGAGAGTGCCCACTATCTACATAAAATAATATAGAATGTGAAGAGGCTTCCTTTGAGAGAGAGAGAGCCGAGACTTATGGTATGGGGAAAATCAGATTTTATTCCACTCTCTCATACACTCAAACACTCCTACATTATACACCCTCTCATTCTCTCTCAATCCTCCACATTTTCTCTTTCAAGCTTCATCTTCCTCCTCAATTTTTCTCGCAATACCGTGAGCTTCTCTCCCATAGCCAAGCTGATTTTTCTTCCGCTCTTCCATACCAAGTGTAAAACCTGAACATTGTTCCATTAATCCATATATCCGGTAGAATCAAACAAGAGCATCAATGGTTCTTGAACTCTCAGAAAATTCTAAAATTCTATTAGTCCATCGCATGTGTTCTCTAGAATCTTTGTTGATGATACCTTGCTATTGCATGTGTATCGATATTAAGGAATATGTTAAATATGTGTTCTTGTTTTCAAAATGTATTGCATGTGAGTTTTGTCTCTAAAACTTTCGAATCTATGGCTATGTTATGTGCTAAGGATGTGTAGCAAGATGTTTTCAAGCTTAAATCATGTTTTAAAAATTTATTAGAACATGTATGAAAAATTATTGAAATGGCGAGACCTATGAGAGGTTATTTGGACTTGAATCTATGATCCGTGTGACTATATCCATTATTTGAAAATTTTAGAAAAATTCATGCTATTTTTTTATAATGGCTTACATATGAAAATATATTGGGATGTATGATTTTATTTTTACATGCAATGACATATTATCGATCTATGATGTATTGGGAGTGCATATAAATTAATTGGGAATTTTTAGAAAACTCTTGCTATATTTTTATATATGACCGAGATACATATATATATAGTTATATGATGATTGATTTTATTTTGAGACATGCAAATGCATATAATCAACCTATGATTTTATGTGAGAGCATAGCCACTTATTTGAAATTTTTAGAAGGTCTATGCTATATTTTTCCAAAATGACCAAGCATATATATAATTATATGTTAATGAATGATTTTTATATGAGACATGCAATGACATATAATTACTCTATGATGTTATAAAAGTCTATAGTGATTTAATTAGAATTTTTGGAAAATTTTAAGTAATTTTCTTTTAAATGGGCCGAGACATATATATATAAGTATGTTGATATATGATTTTCATTTAAGACATGCAATGATGTTTTATTATGTAATATTCCAAAGAAACGAACATACGATTACGGTATATTAAACCCGTAATTGTGGTTTTTATCGATATTTTTATCTCAGATAACATCGAATTGTATTTCGATTCAGATCGTTATAACAATTCCTTTTATAATTCACTAAGGATTGTGAATTACGGAATTGAAATTTATGAAATAATACGACAAGATTATTTTAACGCCAAACGCAGATCGAACGTCAAGATTTTATGAAATTTTTCGGCGAAGGAAGCTTGGAATAAATTTCCATATTAATTCCTATAATAATGATATTTAATTATTTAGTAAGTATGAACTTACTGCGACCATTTGTAGATGAGTCGATTTTGAACGTTTTGAGACGTTTTGAACGTCAACGTCTAGAGACGTTTTGAAAAATGAGTTTAATGCTCAGGAAATTATGATATTTAATTTCCTATTATTATTTTATGTAATTACAGTATTAATAACTATTAAAATCAATTTATTTGCTGTTAGAACTCGATAATTCCAATTAATGGAATTCGAAAACCCTAATCTTATAAATTATGGTTTTTCACATGAAATGATACCATTAAATTATGATATGGTATCTAAACTATATATTATGATATATATGGATATTATTAAGCATTAAAATCAAATTTTGAACCATAGAACTCGATGGTTCCAATTTAATTATTTTCGAAATCCTAAATTTCGAAACTTATGTTTTGTTGCATGAAATGTGCTATTATTTTATCCTATGATATTATTTAATATCTAAATCATATATTATGATATATATGATTGAAAATTACATGAGTATCAATAATGGGTGTAATTTATATTTTTAATCCTATTTTCCTAATTTTTGATCGGTAATTTGAAATTATACTTATGGATGATTTAATTATTTTTATGACTAGATTATATGTCTATGATCATGTATGATAATATATAATGTATTATGGTACAAAATGAATTAAATCAGCCCCTTACACCCTTTAGAATATCGGCCATCATGCTTGGACAAGGCATGATGTGCACCTTTTTCTACCCAATGCATGGACACCCTTTTCCTCTAGCCTAATGATCATCTCTCACTCATCATTTGCTGCAGATTTTTGCCCCTTTCTAGCCAAAATCGAGACCGATTACGGTGCATATCTCGACATCTCGCGGAAAGTGCGATCATAGTCGATCGAGACATCCTTTCTTGCTTTACGGGAAAATTCCTGCTCCTTCTTCCTCTTATAGCTCTTAGGGATGTCACTTCTCATTCCTCTTGAAATCCTCCACGAGAATTCCTCAAAGTTCTTGTAAAGTCTTCTTCGGCCTCCCTGGAAGTCGGTGGTCGATCGTGGAAGGTAACACCACGAACTGACCTTTCCGTGCGTGTACCTTAAGAAGGTAAAAATCGTTCAATGGCTCTAACCCGTTGTTGAACTATCGGGCTCCATTTCCGTTAAAAGCAGGAGGTTTGCCTTAGAAATAGTTCTTGATCTGCGATCGGATTGAGGTGAAGGTGGTGGTTGGGGAATATCCTCTAGCTCTTGCTCGGGGATTCTACCCTTACCTCTGGTCTTCCTCGACCTCACGGTTCTCGATGCAGGTTTCTTCTCAGGCATTACGCTTATATAAAACATATCATCGTTAATTACTCAGCTTACAACTTAACAACATAAGGTTCTCATGCTTCAAGCGATATAAAATAAAACATCTTTAACTGACAGTTTGTCACCAAAACCCCATTTAGGTCAATATATATGAGATAGATAAACCGGGTTTGTCAGCGAGATGTCACATCGAGAATCACGAAAATAGAAATAGCAGTTTGGGTATAAATTTTTTTTTTGAGTTCTAGAACCGCGATCTTGAAATAAAAGGGAAAAGCATGCACATCTAGTCGAGAACAAAACAAATTCTAATTAAAATGTCGCTAACGTCTTCAGAGTTCCTTCCACTCGCGTCTTCCTCGGGTCTTCCTCCTCTTGGTCGTCTTCCCGTCCGAATCGTCCTCACGTGTACCGGATGGTCTGCCGTGCTTCCATCGCGGTATGTCGCGAGGGTCAGTTATCAGCGCCTCAAGTCGTAGTTGTGGCGGATCGGTATACATACTCGGGTGGGGTCATGCTGAGAGGCATCGATACTCTCATCCATTGTCGTGGAAGGGCTCTTCGTCTTGGTGGTGGTGGATCGGGGGTGGTAGTAGTGGCGGCAGACGTCTTGGGTGTCAGCTGTGTGGCAGGCAGGCTCTCCAGGGGCTCTGGGCGTGCCTATCTACCTCATACATCGCCCTCGTCCATCCGAGTGCAGGGGTATCCTTTGGATCAACTCTCGGGACCTCAGGTATAGCCACTCTGGCGACTCGTCCATGAGTGTACTCCGTGGAGGAGATAGGGTCCCGTAGGTGCGGCTCGTGAATCTTGTACACGTAAGTCGGATGACTCACAGCACGGGCGATCCCCAATCAAATCATAGCCTCGGGGAATCGATAAATGTAGTCTCCGATACCTCTGGGCATAACCATCCCGTATACGAGGTATAGCGAGAAGTCTCTTGATGCCATCGTGTCGGTTGCGCCGTAGGCTGGGCGTTCTCAACCGAAGGTAATCGCGCGACTCGCTAAGTCTTCCAGGCGCATCCAGACATTCCCTATGAGTGCGCATCGGCTCCTCGGGTGGGGCATGAGGTCCTACCCTCGTCCTAGCGATATAGCGCATCTCTCCAATCTGCCCGATCAAAACTAACGTAAAGTCGACTATGTCATCTCAAAACAAAAGGATAGCATAACGAGAAGCAACTAGGCTGAACTAAACAATCCATAGGTGAGGCAACATCATAATGTACAATACATACTACCACTTACTTAGTCTCGCTGACGTATACATATAAGCGATAACGTCTTAATATATCTGAGATCCTTGTCTTATATCAAACATTAAGCTGAGTTAGACAGACTCTATCGTATTCGGAGACAGAATTAGGGATTACTGTTCTTCATAACAAATGAAGATCGAGTCGTTAGGTGCGTGGGTGAAAACCATGCATAAATCGGGTCTAACGAGGAGATCTAGCTAAAACAAATTTCTTGTGCGAGTGTAGTCGGAAATTTCTGCGATCGATGCAAAATGTAAATCGAGGCGTGCGTCGCGTGTCTACCATATCACGGGTCTTTAAGTGGGGGCTGAACATTACGAGCCGTAAGTGGCATCCATGTCATGATTCGTGTTGATGCTCACTCATGTCGAGGTGATGATGAAGTCTGGCGTCGTTCGACTTTAAGGTTGAGTGTCCTCGTTCGTCCTTCTCGCTCGTCTTTCGTTGTCTCAGATATTTATCACTTTCATTCTTCCTATTGTTCTTTTGTTCTCGTAAGAAAAAAGTTGGACTTCTATGTTCTAAATAGTGGGATGGGTCTACGACTCTTAACATATAACATGCAAAATTATAATTGAAAAATTTGAAAATTTGAATTCTGTTGCCCGATATCAGTAAGTCCTTGATTTGGTTAATGCCTTGTCTTACCAAATCATTCGATTTAGTAAACATAGCTCGACGACATTTTCTTGAATGTTATGGTCCGTCTCTGTATTAACATCATAGTAATTAAAAGGATTCTTGAGCGATGAGGAGGAGGCCTCCAATCTGACAGTGACGGCCGTAATCCGTGCAGTATGGATCACTCTCTGGCATATGTTAACAGGCGTAGGTTCCGACCCCTTCACGCCAATCCTGCAGGCATTTTCATCAATACCGAGGACAAACATGCATTAAAAGGTTGGTGTGCTACCACAACTTATTGGTTATATAAAGTTCGACCGTCTGCGGCTACGGGGCATGACGGATAGGATCCGTACACAAAAGCGAAATATTTTGGCGGGTAATGTCGGATAAAACATTTGATTAAGCTTGTGGAATAAAGTCACGTAAATAAACTCATTTTGGAATATAGCGGTAAAGAAATCATTTAGTGGGGTGAAAAGGCCCACATTTGAAGATAAAGCCGCATGGACTATGGTTTCGTTGTAATTTGAGTCTGACAGTTCGATCGTCGTCGAAATCCGATGCGCGTTTGCGTCCACCTTCTGGCGGAGGCTTTAGTATCTGTCGAGTCTCTCGAGACTTCAAACTAAGATAAACTTGATATTTCATATCGATGTGGTGAATTCTTAGTGAATTGATCGTCTCAACTGCGTATCTGATTGAATTGCTCTGTTCAAGATATCTTTCAGCGTATAAATCGTTTTTCGATATATGGATTTCATTTGTGAAATCTTTTCTTACTAATAATTATCATACTCAATTAGTATATCTTCAGCGTCTTGCGTATTCATCGATAAGTAAGCGTATGTTTGACTTAAAAAGTCGAGCGAAGTCGACAGAGTCGACAAAGTCGACAATTTTGACTTTCAAATAGTAATTTCTTACTATTTGTTTTATAAATCAATTTGATCGATTTGAAAGCGTAAAGTCCTATTCTCGATTTATCGTGTCGAGGACTTATAAATAATTTAGTATTTAATAAACCTTTTATAAATAAAGCAGCGTATTTTGGTTTTAAGCGTTATAAAATAAGCGTTTGTCTCAAACATAACAATCTATGTTTATAAAATTTTGTAAAATTTATTATGTCCGAATATTAATTAAACATATATTTTATTAATAAAGATTTAAAAGGATTTAAAATCCTTATTAATTATTGAAAATCTCGATAATTAATTTAGAAATATCAAATGACTTTTGAAAAATTTTCTAAATTATTATAGTGCATTATGTACACTATGGTCCAGAATATGAATTTATAAAATCCATATGATATTGTTTGCTATTTATATATATATATATATATAGCTACGATAATTTCAATAATTAGGAATAATTATCAAAATTCCCAAAATTGATATATACATAGTATAATATCCCAACATCAATATACATCACAATTATAACCTATAGTTCATCATAACCATTCATTTAACAATATATAGCAATATTACGGTAATGAGATAATTACCAAACAATTAAAACAATTTCTAAAATTCCAAATAAATTCCAACATGATTAAACATTATACTATAACATTGTAACATCATAACATCAACCAAAAACATTTGAATCATCACCATATAGGACTCAATAGCTCGACTTTTTGATTAAATGTAGTAATTGGTTTCAAAATTCAACAATTATATACTATGATTATATACTATATATCTAATATAACATCATAAAATGTGCAATTAGTTTTCAAAAATTCTAATCAATTCATAGAACATATAATCAAGGATCTAAAGCAATAATATGCTATTGTATGCTTGAAATAAAAGTTATACATCAGTACATACATATATAGCTCAGGTATTAACAAAATTTTAGCTAGGGTTTTCAAAATTTTAAATAACATACCATAGTCTTAAATCATAACATAGATCAATAATACATGTTTAGAACATACTAAGAACATTCGGTCATACTTCCAAATATTTTCTCATTTTGAAAACTATTTGAACAAAACTAGGGTTAAAAATATATATACATCTGATACATTAGAAAATTAATAGACCATATATGTTCTCGCATATATTCTCTTATTTTCACAAATAATATCATCATGAATAGAATAAAACATTGCTCATGCTCAAGAACATTAAACACATTTAACATTTTGAAACACATACATAAACATAATGAACATGTCGATTATTTCTTGGAAAATGGAAGATAAAAATCGAAGCTAGGCCTGTATTACCTTGAGAATTAGAATGGTTTCAAAACAATGTATAATGTATCAAGGTTTGGTGAATGGAGAAGAAGAAATGAAGAACAAATTTTTTGAAATGGAGAGAGCTCTCGGTTTGGTGAAGAAAGGAGGAGAGAGTGTTTTGAGTGTTGAGTGTGTTGAGTGAGAATGGAGTATGAAATGGGAGAAAAATGTGAAGGTCGCCATATCTCTCTCTCTCTGCCGTCTCACTCTCTCTCTCTTCACCCAATAAGAACAAGGTCTGCATTTGGGAGTGGGATGTGATGATTAAGGGTGTAAATGAGCTTTCGTGCATTAGGCGATTTAAAAGTGGAATCATTGTGTAATGGGAAGGGTGAGGTAGCATGGAGTGATTTAGGGGCTGTTTTATTTTAAATTACACCTAATACATTGTATTAATCATATAATAGGTCATAGATATATAATACATGTCATAAAAATAATTAAATCAACAATAGACACAATTTGAAATTACGATAACAAAATTGGAAAATAGGATTAAAATATAAATTACACCTATTATTGATACTCATGTAATTTTAGATCATATATATCATAATATATGATTTAGATATTAAATAATAGCATAGGATAAAATTATAGCACATTTAAATGCAATAAAAACCTAAGTTTAAAATTGGGTTTGAAATTATAACGAAACCATCGAATTCTATGGTTCAAAACTGATTTAATGTAATAATATCCATTATATCATATTATATAGTTTAGATACCATATGATAATTTAATGGTATCATTTCATGTGAAACCAAATTTATAAGTTTAGGGTTTTGAAATTAATTTCAAATTATCAAGTTAATAACTCAAATATTGATTTAATAATTATTAATACTGTAATTATATAAAATAATAATAGAAATTAATTATTATAATTTCCTGAGCATTAAACTCATTTTCAAATGTCTCAGGCGTTGGCGTTAAAGCGTCTCAAAGCGTTCAAAATCGACTCATCTCAAAATGGTGCAGATAAGTTCATACTTACTAAATAAATACATTCCATTTAATAAAGGAATTAAGATGAAAATTAATTCCAAGCTTCCTTCTTCGAAAATTTCCTAAAATCGGCGTTCGATCGGCGTTTGGCGTTAAAATATATTAATGAATCATTTCGTAATATTTGATCCTTTAATTCACAATCCTTAGTGAATTATGAAAGAAATTCGTTACAACGATATCGTGTCGAAATCATAATATTCGATGTCGTAATAAAAAGTAATATCTGGAAAACCACAATTACGGGTTTAGAATACGTGTCGTATGTTCGTTTCTTTGGAATATTACAATTCGAGACAATAAGTTAGTCTAAAACCGAGGTTTAGAATTAGAATAGAAATTTTCTAACTTGAAAAATTTTAGAACTCGAATGACCGAGCCGAATAGTCAGGCAATTGAATGAATTGATCTGATTGACATCCTATCTTAATTTTGTTACAAAATGTTTTCTTCGAAGCGCATTATAGTCGGGTAATATCTTTTATGCATTCTTTCTCTATACCATAATATATACACAAAAACTCATATACATTATAGTCTGGGACGGATAAAAATATCATTTGTTATTAACAAAGTATAATTTATATTAAAGAAAAGTATCGTTTGTTTTAACCACATAATTTAGAAAATATCATTTACATTGAAGAAAAGTATTATTTATCTTGAAGAAAATATCCTTACTAGAAAAAGCAGTTTAACTACGCATAAAATCGTGAGCATTTTGAACAGTAGAGAAAAATGGTGTAGAAAGTTAAGCACATACCTCTTTTTATCGTAGTCTATATGACTATAGACTACACTTTTTGCATACACGCTTTTTATGTGTGTCTATCAGTATAGACTCTGATTAATTTCATACATACTCGCTTTTAGGGGCATGTAATACTATATACTGATTAATTTCGCACATACACTCGCTTTTTAGCGTAGTCTATATCGACTATAAATTTCACATCTTATGTGACCCTTAATATTAAGTCGGATTAACGAGTATTACTTTAAACATGAATTTATAAATGGAAAAGACCATTGAACATTGGTATATACATATATCGAGAATACTTTTGGACTTTAATTCTAACTTAAGTTCTTGCGTGAAATGTCACGACCTCGCTCGGATAACCCGAGCGGAGGTGACTAATAGGAATAGTATTTATGGATGCGAAGACTATTACAACAGAACTTATCACGTGGAGATATAATACTTGGGACGAACATACATTTATAACATATCGGACCTAAAAGTTTAGACCAGCGGATCCCAAAGGATATTACGATCGAAGGACTTCATAGTTCATATTGTCTCATCGGACATAACATAAAATAGTTCGAGTTGCGGCGGAAAGTGTGTGAATACATATATGGCGATATGTATTCAAGGTTAACTAATCTTAACAAAACATCGAGGACCTGGACTTCCTCAACACTCCTCCATCGTCAACATCAGCTCTCGCACATTTAAAACAAACATGCGTGAGTACAAAATTTCACTCGGTGGACTCATTGAAAATATTTTATCATAATTGAATTACTGCTGACATCATGGTAAGGCATGAGGTTTTAGTTGAAAATGTCTTATCTTACTAAAATATTTTTATCGATTCATAAAGTTGCTTGCGAGCATTTTTCTTGGTGTGTATGATCCATATCCTTGTCCTCATTTCATCGTAACATTATAGTCGAGCGTCGTGAAGGAGGCCTCACTCTACGGCTAGTGACCGGAATGTGTCTTCACACCGGTCGCCTTAGTGTACCGTTAATCTAGCCGGTATAAGCCTTGGGTGGGATCCGATGTCGATTTTCATTCATAAGTTGAGAGCTACCCAACAACATTTATATCATTCATATCAATCTCATGGATAGGATCATACAAAACATAAACAATTTTGGCGGTAATCTTGTAAACATTTTAATGCGCGGTTGAAATAAGTATCATAAATAAAATTTGTTGAAATAAGTCGTCGAGCCACATTTGTTTTAGAAATAAAGCCACGCGAAACTATTGTTGTCTTTGGCTCGCACTTGTCGGCGTCAGGTTGTTGCGTCGGCGTCCACCTTTATATAAAGGATGTTTTGATCGTCGTTCGCGTATTTGAGACTGAAGTCATAATAGCTTATTCTATATCGATATAAATTGAATTCATAACGAATTGATAAGCTATTTTAGCGTATACTAAGTTTAACATTTCTCGTCCTTCAATAGAGGCGAGATATGTTGATACCATTTACCCTCTTGGTAAATGGTTCAGCGTTTCTCACGTTTTCGATCTAACGACTTCAAACATGAAATCTTTTAGTATTGGCGTGATTTTATTAGCAAATTGACATGTCTTATGCGTATTAGCATATTTGTCGAGCGTATTTTGTTCGTTGATTTCAAAAGTCGACAATTTTGACTTTTTTAGTAATTAATTACTAAGTCATACTTTAATATCTAATTTTCACAAAATCAATTTCAAATTGATTTCTTTTTATAAACTCATTAATATGTTTAAAATAATTTTTAAACATATAATTAATATAAATAATGATTTAAGGATTTTAAATCCTCGTTCGAAAATTAAAAATAGCTCATTATTTTAACCTTTATAACTTAAGTATTTTAAAATTTCTTATAAAATCCAAATATATCTAAAATAATATTTAGACATATAATTTATTATTAAACTTAATTAAAAGGGTTTAAAATCCTTAAAACCACAGAAATATTCTCGGTAATAATTAAAATTACCGTGGTTTCAAATTTTTTCTAAATTCATGTAGTGTATTATTATACACTATGGTCATTAATATGTTATAATATCAATCAAACAATATTCGGTCATCACATTATTAACATTATAGGCTTGTATTTTGGAAAATTGTCAATTTTCCAATGTAATAAATTACTCGAGGTCGAACATTAGTATATATCATATTTATGATATATAATCCATGATATGACATTTCTATACCATATAAATGGTATCATAGCTCTCGGCTATCTCAATACTTATCAAACATTTTATAAAATTTTCCAACAATTATAACATGCTTATACACTATAGTGTAGCAACCTTACATCATAATATACATCGAGAACAATTTTATTCATCATGAGTTGAGCTCGAGGCTTTCGGTTTATTTGAATAAAATTTGTAATTGATTCTTAATAATTCTAATAAAATCGAAGATGCATGAATCATATTCTAAGCGATAATATAACATTGCATGTATCGAATAAAATCACACACTGACATATACATATATATACATGTCTCGCCTTCTAAAAAAAATAGGTAGGATTTTCTTAAAATTTCCAATTAAATCATAAGTGCATAAATCATATCCTAGATTAATATGTCGACCCACTCCGGACTACCGGATTGGAGGCGTAATACTAGTGTAGTATTTTAGGGTCTGACTAAAGAAGATGCATGACAATAAACTAGCATGCTCGAACATAATATAAGATAATGTCATAACGATTCGAGGGTTAGCCATGGACCCCAAAATCTTAACCATGGTCGATGGACCTCAATAGTTCATATGATAAAGCATAAATAAATGAGTTGAGTGTAGCGGTGGAAAGTGTGTGAATGCGTATATGACGATATGCGTTCAGGTGGCTCAAAATTCTAGATAAGTTGGTCGAGGACAGGACTCCTCAACACATTCCCATCACCAACATGAGCTCACACTTGCGTTTAAAACAAACATGCGATAAGTACAAGAAATTACACTCGGTGGACTCATGCAAACATTTGATATAAGATTACTTGCGATATCGAGTAAGTCCGAGGTTTTAGTTGAAATGCCATGCTTACTAAACATTCGGTTCATAAACATAGCTCGGGAGCATTTTCTTGGTGTGTATGGTCGTATCTCATAGTAACAATTCATCGTATTAAAATTAAGCGTCGAGGGAGGCCTCCGTCTGACGCCGTGACCGACAGTAATCCGTCGGCTCGATCATCTCACGAGCATATGTTAACATAGCGATAGTTCGACCCTCCGCCAATCTAGCGGGCATTTATCATCGGCACGGGACGGACATTTAAAAGGTTGGTAGCGACCCAAATGACATAACTGTCACATATAGTTCAACCATCGCCATGACCTACCGGGCATAACGAGATAGGATCCATACACAGCGAATATTTTGGCGGTAATGTAGTAAACATTTGTCAGCGGTTGTAGAATAAATCTTGTAAATAAACTCATTTTGGAAGAAGCAGGTAAAATCACATCTTAGTGGGGTGAAAAGGGCCACATTTGAAGATAAAGCCACTGGACTATGGTTCGTTGTAATTTGAGTCTGAGGTTTGTTCGATGCGTCGATATCCGGTTCGCGTTTGCGTCCACGCTTCTGGCGAGGCTTTGATCGTCGCTCGAGTCTCTCGAGACTTTCAAAGCTAAGATAAACTTGATATCTTATTTCGATGTAACCGAATTCCTCAGCAATTCATCGTTTCAATCGTATATAATTGAATTGTTCTGATTCGCCGATATCGTTCAATGTATAAGCGTTTTTCGATATCTGGTTTCATTTGTGAAACCTTTTCTTACTAATAAGGTGTCATACTCAATTAGTATGTCTTCGCGCTACTAACGTGTTTATCGATAAATAATCGTCGTTTGACTTAAAAAGTCAGCGAAGTCGACATTAGTCGACAAAGTCGACAATTTTGACTTTCGAATATAATTTCTTACTATTCGTTTTATAAATCGAATTTGATCGATTTGAAATCGTAAAGTCCTATTTCTCGATTTATCACGTAAATCAGGATTTATAAATAATTTCGCATTTAATAAACCCTTTTATAAATTAAAGCATATATTTTTGATTTAAAACTTTATAAAATGAGCGTTAGTCTCAAACATAGCAATCTATGTTTATAAAATTTTATAAAATTCAAATATGTCAGAATATTAATTAGACATATATTTTATTAATAAACTGAATTAAAAAGTTTAAAATCCTTATTAATTATCGAAAATCTCGATAATTAATTTAAAATTACTAAATGACTTTTGAAATTTTTCTAAATTAATATAGTGTATTATTATACTATGAACCAGAATAATTTATAAAATCCATATGATATTGTTTGCCATTTATTAGTATATATACATATATATAATTGGTAATTCCATTAAATATGGAATAATTATCCAAAATTCCCAAAATTGATATACACATAGTATAATATCCCAACATCAATATATGTCACAAATATAACCTATAGTTCATCATAACCATTCATTTGACAATATATAGTAATATTCGCGGTATTTTCGAATAAATACCAAACAATTACCAAATAATTCCCAAAATTCTAAATAAATCACCACATGATTAAACATTATATTATAACATTTTAATGTCATAATATTAACAAAACAAATTTAAATCGTCACCATATGAGCTTATAAGCTCTCGAACTTTTCGATTTCCATAGGTAATTGGTTTTCAAAATTCCAACAATTATATACTATGCTTATATACTATAGTATACTAATATAACATCATAATATTTATCAAAACTAATTAAATCATCACCTTCAAGAGCTTCAAGCTCACGGTTTATTTGATTTAAATTAGCATTTGATTTCAAAAATTCACAATTTCATACAACACATAAACAATATACTAAAGCATTAATATGTCATTACATGCTTAAAATGAAATTTATTCACCAAGGTATGGCCTATAGAAGCTCACGGTATTTTCATAAAAATACCAGGGTTTTCAAAATTGTTAAATAAATACCATAGTCTTAAATCATATCATGAACAATAATCCATCACTAAACTAATTAAAATCATTCGGTCATCATAACATCATATACTATTTTGAAATTTATACAAACATATACTATGGTTCGAAAATTACCTATACATGCTAAATCATAAAAACATGTTATATCGATAACCTATGTTCATTTCAACATATATGCTCATATTTTGTAAATAAAACATCATGAACAAAATATAAACACTAGCTCGTGCTCAAGAACATTAAACACATGTATATACATACACAGATTTTCGAACACACATACATATATATATACACAGGTTCGATTTTATTTGTACAAAGAAGGATAAGAATCGAAGCTTTGGGTCTCATTTACCTTTGAAATAGCTATGGGTCCAAACAAAGCTAGGTATCAACTTAGTGAAGAAAATGGAGAGAGAATAGAAGAAAAATTTTAAAAATGAGAGGGTGCTCTCGGTTTTGGGCGAGTTGGGATAGGATGGAGAGTGAGAATGAGTTCCAAAGTGGAGTGGAAGTGTATAATGAGAGTGGGGTGAAGGGAAGGGTCTCACCTATCTCTCCTCTGTC
>JAODLM010000856.1:0-106623 GCA_036937905.1 Salvia rosmarinus
GAGCAGAAGCGAAGGAGAGGGCAAGTGCTTAGTCTTTGAGGTGGGCGGGCGATTGGAAGGCCAGTGCCCCTATCTTTCAAGAGCTCGAGTGCGCCGTTTGCTTTAGTAACTGGAAACATGTTTAGCGCTTGTTCTACCCGTTCTCTGGGTAGTAGATCGTGGCTAATGCCGATCATGTTTGATTACACCTTGGGTTCGGACAAGGAGTGCGTGATGAGATAACGATCTCCATGGTGCACGCGAGGAAGTCAATGCAAGTGGAGATGTTTCAACTGTTTCGTTTGGGACAAAGTTTTAGTTATGAAGGCTTTTATATGTGGGATTTTCGCGAGGACCTTGTTGCTTTTGAAATTATTTACTCATGGATATCCTTATTTTTGATAGTGTGTTTCTATCATAAGAAATGACGAGTTATCACGTGGTTGCCTTTATATAATTCAGCTTTATCTATTTACATGCAAACATAATACTATAACTATGTTGCATCTTCATCAAACCCCTAAAAAGAAAGTTTCATAGATGACCTCTTTCTGCTCGGCATCTAGATTGAGTCAAGTCAATCTAAATAGGATCCAAGCGCTAAGGGAATGGGCGTTGGTAGATCCTCACGGTTAACATCGCTCCCAACGTCTGCTAATCCTGATAGAAGGTAGATTGATCCGGACCTCTAAGAGCGATTTATAGGCGAAAGAAATGTTGAGTTAGTCCATTCAGAGCCTGTAGGACCGATGTCCCATGTCGGGAGGAGTATCCTGATCGACTTCATTGTGTACCGAGGATACATATACCACTTGCACTGCAGATCAGAATGCTTTGAGAAATTCAAAGAGTTTAAGGCGGAAGTGACGGTGTAAGACTGGTATAAGTATCATGGTCGCTGATCATGTAGTGATACCCAGACTGAGTTTATGGACTATTCTGTGAAGTGTGGGATTACATCACGGCTTTCAACCAGACACCGACAAAAGGTGTGGAGGCGAAGAATAGGACTCTTGAAATGGTTAGATCTATGACGAGTTATGCACATTGCCTATTTCGCTGATTACGGAGGATAGCGGGCAAGAATACTTGCTAAATCTAGTAAGTCAGCCAGTCGATCGAAAGACCCCTTCGAAGGTTGTGGTTTGGGCGCAGCCCGTATTAAGCACATGGGATATGGGCGACCAGGCATCGTGCTGAACAAGAAGGCGTACATGGGCTAGATCGCGCATAGCTGTTATCGTCTATCTAGAGCGACGAAAGGTGGTTTATTCTATAGTCCAAGGATCACGACAGTCATTATTAGACTAATGTCGATTCTTGAGAGGACTACATGAAAATCATACAGTCCAAAGTTGAAATCATTCTTCAAGAATTAGAAGATGATGTATTCCATGCCAGACTTAGGCCAGAAGCACAGACTGTCGAAGTCTAGTGGGAGGGATCGACACCGTGATACTTCAAGAAATTGAAGTAATGAGTTCCTCTTGGAGATACCTGATGCAGTGGTACCACAGAGTGTCAAGAGTTGAGAACCCAAGATCGTCGACTCACGCTGCTATGCCATGGCTCAGAGAACTCGTCGTAGTGGGAGGGTTGTTCGTCACCCGGCGATTTATTTCGTGGGTGAATCTTCGATTTAGGTCAAAGATCAACATGTCATAATCCGACCCATGGACATACAAGGAGAGGCACTGAGATATTGATGCAAGATCAGTGCCACCGCGTATGGACTTAGAAACTGAGTCCATAACGCTATGGATGTATTGAAAGACACCTCTACGGCAATGGCGAGTCATGGGAGTAAGTGGACATACAATGAGCAAGAGAGAGATTCGATGGAGGTTTCGCTTTAAAAGCGAGCTTGGCAAGGGACACTCAGTAGCAGAGCCTTTACCTGAGCAATGCTCAAGTCCATGTAATTCTTCTAGCCATAGAACACCACTTCGAACTGAGGTTTGGCAACGGACTGTTAAACACGCTTTTCAACGGCTACCTTGAGGAGGTAGACATCTATATGCAAGCAACTTAAGGTATGTGGTAAAGGGTAGAAGAGCATCTAGTATGGAAGCTTAGAAGTCCATTTATGGACTTGCGTGAACCTCCGATCATGGAACTTCTGCTTTTGTAGAGTGGTAAAGTCATGGATTTACCAGCTTGCTAGCGAGATTGTGTATCGTGTCGTTAGATGTCAACGGTGATGTGGTATTTCTTGCACTTTATGTAGATGACATCTTCTGTGTGGCAACGCCAAGGCTATCGACGAAAGTTGGCTATCCGATCGCTTTCAAATGAAAGACTTAGTGAGATGCAAGCAGACATTCTTGGGATCAAGGTTTACCGAGATCGCATAGAAAATGTTAGTTTATCTCAGGGTCTTACATTGATCGTAATTACTCGTTTTAGTATGCGCAACCGCCAAGAAAAGGATTGCTACCTTTCAGCATGGCGTTCTTTATCAAAAGCAAGTCACCTATATTTGCAAAGGAGATGAGAATGAGAAAGTTCCATACGCTGCGCGTCAGAGTGAAGTCTCATGTCGCAATGCTATCACTGCAGCACCCGATATACGCTACGCGGTAGCTAGTAGCTGGATATCGCTAACCACAGAAGCTCATTGGTGCAAGAGGCATATACTCGAGCACACGAAAGGACTCGAGATTATAGGCTAGTTACCATGCAATAGTCTAATGCCTTTGAGGTTGCACGTGGTTCCAGTGAGCCGTGACGAGAAAAGTCAACCTCGTGGCTATGTGCTACCTTGGGAGGTGGAGTCAGATCTAAGGCGGTGCAAAGCACGGCATACTGGACTCTACCATGGAAGCTTAATATGGCCAGCTTGAGGCTTCCAAGGAGGCTTGATGTTCAAGAACTATTATGGATCTAGGGGGACTGGTTTGCCAAGAGTATCATAGTTACCTTGAATAACTCGTCGATGTCAACTCGAAAACCACGGACCCTAAAGCGAACAAACACATAGAGAAGTACCATGTCATCGAAATCGTGAGCGGGCGTACTGATTGAAAAGATTGAAGACGGAAAATCTAGCGGATCCATTCATCGAAGAGCCTACACGCAAAAGTCTACGATGGACACGTTAGAGGACTTGGATTATGACTTGATGGCACACTGAAAGGACTTTTGTAAAGTGGGAGAAGAATGATGGTTGTTGTAATAGCTAGTGAAAGACACATTGTATACAAAAGTTGCTTTAGTATAAGGGAGATTGTTGGATTCAGACTGACGATATGGTATGAGTTGAAATAGCAATAGTCTTCTATACCACTATTACAATCTCTATCCGATTTGAATACTTGATTGCATATAGTTCGTGTCCCCTTATCTCATATATAGTTAGATCACAACGGTGTGAGAGATCACGTAAGTCATGATTGGTCAAGCTTAACGAGATATAAAAAGTTTCACATGATGAGCACTTAAGGGCGAGTTGCTCTTAGGCAGCAGATAAGATAAGTTGACTTGACTTAGTTGCTTGTCTATGCGTAGCGCTCGACGTATCAAGGATCCGATGAGATGAGTTCTTCTTTCGACCGTCGATGAACGCAAGATCTCGGTGACTACGATGATCTAAACCCGATAAGGTATTAGGCTGAGTATGAAGTTCGCGACCATCACTTTGACTTTGTTGTGAGGAGGGTTAAGGTTCAACAAATTCTCCGCATCTTGGGTGGTGGCGTCTTGTATGTCGCTAGTTATCCAGCAGTCACCGTATCCGTTAGGATGATGGCCCCAAAAGCTAAAAGGTTTATTGTACTAAACCCTGCAGGTTGAGTTAGCTCAGTACAATAATAAGGTTGAGTGGTACTCTTAAGAATAAAGTTATTAATGTCTTTTTAATGAATCATTCTATAAATGATTAATGGACGTTCGATATCTTAAATGATTCGTAATGTCTAGTGCAAGCCGACTCAACTTCAGGTAATAAAGGGGTAAGTCACATTCTTTCTAGTGGAATGATCGAATGTTTATAAATTAATTTATTTCCGCGAATGGCATAAGATAATTAATTTATTTGAGGCCCATCTTTATTCCTCTGATTTGATCCTGAGGCGCCCATCAAGGCCGTAGCTGCGAAAATTGCGCCCCTCATGCTCCCAATTGGCAAGATTTTTATTCTTTATCACATGGATATAATTATATTTATGGTATATGCATAGATCCTTTCCATATAAGATTATGGTAATAATCTTGAGGTATGGAAATAATCCTAGGTATGAAATAATCCTAGATTATGGTAATATTCCAATGTGATTATGGTAATATTCCGTATGATTATGGTAATATTCCACTATAGTGATTAAGGTAGTGCATTATAAATATAAGGTATGAGTAATGATCTGGCTAATGCTCTCATAATTAACCTAATATTTTCGGCCTACTCCATAATCAAGGTGTGAGTTTCAAAGTTGTTCCATTAGCAGCATTGGGTGATTTCCGAGAAGCATTCTCCATAGATCGCTCCTCATCGACGCGTGGAGATTGGAACCGTGTCGTCGGAGGTGAAAGCACAAGTCGATCCGCTCGATCCGCTTCATCTCGCTTCCATCGACCTCAGTGCAGTCAAGGTAAACGTGAAACCCAACGTGTTGCGACTTTAATTATAGGACGCTGCTGGTTTATAATCAATGTAAGTAATTAAACACCCAAGACGGATCTCGCTGTAGGGTTACATGCTTCCTACAAGTCTTTCTTCTAGTTATCTCGTGTTTTTATTGCTTATTTATATTTCGCATGGTTACCTTTGCTTGGATTAAATTCCGAAGCCCTAAACCTATCACCCAAATTCTGTGATCGATAATAATGAATTGTCTTGAGCTAGCTTATGTTTTCAGTGATAACTAGTGGATCGAGCTTGGTTGAGCTAGCTTCTATGTTTTCGTGATACTCATGGGATACGATACTCTACCCTATGCCTACATTTTACGTGTGAAAAGGAGCAATCAAATTTTGAGCGCAGTTGCTGGATTTTCGAGTCACATGGGAATAATTTAACGATTTGGATTTATTAATTCAAGTTGCTAATTTCTCTCTCTCGCGGTGGTTTATCGCATAAGATCTCGGGGACCTCACGGTATTATTAGATCCCGAGATCAAGGTTACTTCAAAGGACGAAGAGGAGGAGACGGAGACTGCAATGGCGCTAATCCAACGGGCATTCCCTCGAGCAAGTCTGACAGTCTGGCGACTTTGCGAGATGCTGGTCGGATGGCGAATATGAGAATCATTGTCCCCCAGGAGAAAGATCTCGAATCACATGCATCGCCACCACCAACGTCCCAGCAGGCGAGACGGTTGGGCCCGCGTGATCAGAACAATTTTGAGCTCAAACGCCCGTCGATCAAGATGGTCAGGAGAATGGGTTGAGGAGTCCGGAAGACCCGAATGGCATCTCGAAGCGTTCTCGATATTTCAGCTGACACCATCAAATCGAACTGTGCCAACATAACTGATCCGGATGCAGACATGTTGGGTTTCTGCTGCTGGACCAGGGAAGTGGTTGAAGTTTGACCGGTGGCATCGACATGGGAAAACTTTGTGAAGTTTCTTTCGAAATACTCCGCGTAAAGATCATGCGAAAATCTCTATTTTTGCCAAAACCACGGCAATCATTATTCAGGCATGGGAGAGATTCAGAGTCTATTGAGGCGATGTCCACATGGGTTCTCAGAGCAACAACACACAGTTCATGATGGACCTGACATGGCGGCATAGGAGCAATGGACTGCGTCTCGCGTATGCGGCTGTGTATGAACCGACCAAGAGACAGCGAGCGATTTTAGAAGAGATGGTCGCAACAGCTATCAATGGCCAACGGAAGCGCCATCGCTGAAGCAGTCTGCTTGGAGGATTCAAAATAGACGATCTCTGAAGGAGTTCACTTTTTTAGAGTCGATTGATGTAGGAACGCGACCACATCAATCGAGAATCATTCATTTCCAACAACCTCCAAAGACAGCTTCAATGTTGGAATTAGCTTCAGAGCAAGAAGCCAAGTCTCGAAGACATGATGCAGCAGTTGGTATGTAAGCTAACAAAATTGACGAATCGATAATCGTCATAAGCAACACCGGGCGTGAAGATAAATCACTGAGTCACGTATGCTGCTATGGGAAGGCATATGAAGATGTTGGAAAATCAAATTGGTCAAATAGCGCAACGTGAATGTACTTACAAAAGAGCCAATTTCCAGTAGATGTCGGGTGAACCCAGAAAGTCGATGCTCGCCATCCGCACGGTCGGCCTGAAGCTTGACGCACGAGCCCCTACCGAGAAGAAGAGTCATGAAAGCACCGGAGTAGCTTCGCGTCGACGATCGCGACCCGATGCAGCCGATCGCGGTAATTTATCGGCTGAAGCCCGACAGACCGCCGCGCACGCGATCCATGCTGCCATCGATACTGACGCACGCAGTTGTTCATGGCGAACCACGCGCTAGCATAAGCCACTCATGAAGCAATCAAGTCGCGTGCAGCCGAAAATCAGCGACGTCACATCGCGCCCATAGCTTCGCCGCCGAAGACGGATACACGGCGCAAGCAGATACTGCGACCTTCCCAAGATGGTCGCAGCGATGCAGCAACCCGTGAAGAAATCCGCACGATACCTCCTCGGTCCCGTTCCGAGTCGACTTGTCAAGTCAAAATATACTGAGGTTTGCTCGCTTCAAAGAGGTTTTCAAAAGTTGAGATAATTTGCCTTTTTGAAAGCGTACATGGAACATCGCATATGAAATTTTAAAAGCGCCATTGCAAGCAAGAAGAAACTTGGGAAATTTGAAAGAATTTCCTATCCAAGAAATGCAGCGTGTCGCTTGCAAAGGAAGCTCCCTCGCGTAGGATCCGGCAGTTCATCGTTAAGTGCGAGATCGCCGAGCGCATGTTTCAAATGTTTTATGCGATTTGGGGCAGATCAATCTGATCATATAGCGCTTCAACCGCTACACCTAGGAAAGATGAAGCCTAGGCGGATTTCATCGATGATGGCGATCCGTCATCCACATATCAAAAGGTATCGTCGAAGGCGTGTTGGTGAAAATTGAGTTTTGTTTTCCCGCCACTTTGTTATTCTAGATATTCGAATTCAAACAACAACCACTAATCCTTGGTAGACCTTTTCTAGCAACTGGTCGCTGCGTTGATTGATGTCGGAAGGAAATCTCACGCTGCGTGTTAACGATGAGGAGCTCGAAATTTCGTGACGACGCCATCAAACAACACGCGCGTTGAAATTCAAGATTGTTGCTCGATCATGACGTCGCGCTACGCTCCTTAGAGCGTCTCCTATGAGAATCTGTGGAGAAGAAAGTAGTGGACTCGGCATGGAACTCCAGTGTATCGTTCGAGTTTGGGAACCCTTCCATGATCGGTGGTGGTCGTGAAGTGAATGCTAAGTTCAAAAGGTCCACAAGTTGGGAAAGATGTCTATTGCCACAAAGCGGATTGACAAGGTTAGTGATGTCTAGCTAAAGACGTTAAATTAAGCGCTTTGGGAGGTAACCCGCGTTTTCCTTATTTTGTTTTCGTGTTTTGTCGTGTTCTTTTTTCTTTTCGTTGTGTCGCACGATCAGCGAGTTAAGTGAAGTGTGTTAATCCATGTGGCATGTGATAGAAAATTTTTGTGGAATTCAATGATATGCGTGATATGTTAGAAAATGCGCATGAATGCGTGAGATGGCTTAGGCTTGTTTTCACCATTTCTTAACCGTGAGACTTGAGCTTCATTGTATAAACATCTTGATCTGATTTCTTTAATTGTGTGATATCATGCATGTGATTATCTTCTAGAACTTGCCGTTCTTACGTGGAGCGCAATATGTGTTTAATTTAGAAAGGATAAAAGGCCGTCTTTGTTAACCACATATTCACGAACACTAACGATGTTATATACCATTTTGCACTTCTTTGAGCCCTTATTAGACTTTTCTTTCGATTAACCGGATGATAGGGGTGAGGATGGATATAGAATCAAAAGGGGTGAACGTTTGATGTATATGACAAGAAAAGTTTCTTGTGAAAAATACATCTGTGGTGAAGAATAGTACCTTTATTGTGAAAGTTAAACCCTATAAGCTCTAGAAAAGAAAGAAAAATGTTAAGTTCACTATGAGTGTTGAGCATAAAGGGTCTTTAATCAAAGTATAGGTACTACGTGGCATTAAGCGTTGATTTAGACCGTTGGGAGAGAAGAGGAAAATGGACAAAGTCCTATGTGTCGAAATGTATAAATGATGGTGCTTGAAATATTCTTGAGTCATTAGCCATATATTATCTTACCTTAACCAATGTGCCTACATTATAACCTATCAAAAGACCTCTTTGATCCTTATTTGAACACATTTGTGGTGGAGATGTTAGAAAGCACAGCCTATGGTAAGATGTTGCATTGCATTGATGCGTTGAGTGTATACCGTCCTTAATTTCTTTATGTGTTTGAGTGTATCTATATATTTCACATGCCTTTGTGAGGTTGAATTAAATGAGTTTTTGTAAATATTGTTGTTTGTGTTGAGTGGACTAACGATAGTCATGTCACTAATGTTTTTGACGTTGATATGTTTAGGGGCTAGAATAGTTATCCTCTTTGCTATGCTCGTTGATCTTTCATTTGTCTTTCATTCTGTTTTGTTTGAGGACAAACAATGCTTTAAGTTTGGGGGTTTGATAAGCAGCGCATTTTACGTTTATAGTTGATATTTGAAGATGAGTTTAGCTCGTTTAATGTGCGTTTATGTATCGATTCTTAATGTTTTATCTATTTCTAAGAATCGCTCTTGGGTGTTCCTTTGGCGTTTGTAGGTTTATATGTTGATAATCAAGCAAGGCGGCGCCGGAAAATATACAATCACCCGTGATTTTAGCGACCAGCCTAGCGGTCGCTAGGCTGAACATAAGGAAACAGCGCGAGAACCAGAGCGCGACCGCAACCTTCGTGCCCGCGAAAGCCTGAGAACTCAGTTTGAGCGATTTCGCGATCGGTGCGAAGTGCTAGCGACCGCTAGCTCGGTCGCGGTACCAGCGGCGCGGAGGACGCGGCGGAGCGAGATGGTGGTCATGGCGACAGCGAAGGATCGCGGCCGGCGGCGCAAATTAGGTTTCCCCTATAAATAGGCAAGAGCCCTCGCGCGAAGAGACCCATTCGCCCGGAACACGTTTTGAGAGTTTTTCCTCGGTTTTACAGCTTTTAGTCTTTAATCTTCATTTAGTTTAATTCTAGTATTGTTTTCCGTTGTTCTAGTTTAGTTTATGTTTCGTTATCGATCGGGCGTTTTGTCCGATCGTTTTCCGTTGTTTCCGTTCGTTCGCGGATTGGATTCAAGACCAACCATTGTTCATCAACGCTTCCCTACGGGTTTTATATATTTAATTTCCGTTTTATGGTTAAATCGTATTTCATTCCGTTTATTATATCGGTTTTCTGTTCTAATCTGGGTTTGCATGATTCGATCTATATATGTTGTGAGTTCGCTATCTGTTATTTACCTTCGAGCATTGATTCATGATTCATGGTGCTTATTTATATGTGTTGATTTCGATCAATTGATGCATATCTAGTTGCGATTAATGAGCGTACTTTATTAATTGTCAGATCGATCTTGAATGCATGATACGAATAAGCCTTGATCGTGCGAGATAGGACATTCGTGGAAGCATATTCTTAGTGATCCGTTTGAGTTGCTTATTTTCCTCTAGAGGCGTAAGCGTGATAGGAAAAATTAGTAATCAACATAATTGTCAATGCGAAGTTGTTGGTTATATATGTGATCTTCCAGTCTTATCGGATTAAAGCGGTTAGTAATAAGCGGGATAAACATCGTTGTGGATAGGATTGGTGCATCCTAGGTTAGTCTTTCTTCTTAGTTATCTTCGTGTTTTTATTGCTTTATATTTCGCATGTTACCTTTGCTTTGGATTAAATTCAAAGCCCAAAACTATCCTTCAATTACGTGCTTGGATAATAATGAATTGTCGTTGAGCTAGTTCTATGTTTGTGATACAATCTCGTGGATACGATGCTTACCCTATACTTACACTTTTCGTGTGAAAAGGCAATCAAATGGCGCGTTCTGTGGTTAGTTAAGATCACATAGGAATAATTTAGATTTGGATTTATTAATTCAAGTTGTATTATATTTATTTATTTTTGTTAGTCTAATTTCTCTTCTCCGCGGGGTTTATGCGTACAAGATCTACGGGACCTCTCAGTATTATTAGATCCCGAGATCGAGGTTCTCAAGGAGAAGAGGACGAGAGAGAGCGGGCTGCAATGGCGCCAGACCAAGAAACGGGGCATTCACTCCAGAGCAAGTTGCACGTGATGCTGGACTTTGAGTAGATCAACATCGGATGGCGAATAGGAATCATTGTCCACTGCCCCGAGGAGACACCTCAATCACATGTACGACATCCCACCCGACATGTTCCAAGGAGGCGGTTGGGGCCCTACGTGAATCTGAGCATTTGAGCTCAAACCCCGATCGGTATGGTCCAGAGGAGAGCAGGTTGGGAGGGAGTCAACAACGACGCATCTCAAACGCCGATATTTGTGACACCATCAACGATGTAATGGGTGCTCACAAGACATGATCCGGATAATGATGTTCGGTTCTCATGCTTGTCACCAGGCGAAAGATGGTTCGAGTTTGGACCGAGTGGCGTATCGACACTTGGGAAACTTTGTGAGAAGTTTCTTCGATACTTTCCGCCCAGAAGAGGAAAGATCATGCCAAATCTCTCATTTTGCCAAACCACGATTTCAATCATTATTCAGGCATGGGAGAGATTCGAGGTCTATCGAGAGCGATGTCCACAATGGTTCTCCTGGGAGCAACAATCACATCTCTACGGTGGACCCATATGGCAGACTGAAGCATGGGACTGCTCGGCGGGGCTGCTTATACGACCAAACCGAGCGGGCGAGCCGTGATTTTAGAAAGATGGCTGCGGCACAATGGCCACACGGAACGCCAGTCGTTCAAAGCAGGCTGTTGAGAGTTATTCAAAATACGCGATCTCTGAAGAAGTTCACTTTTGAAGGTCATGAGTGCGGACGTCACCACATCAATCGGAAATCATTGAATTTCAGACAACCTCCAAGAAGTCAGATGTTCGAGTCGCTTATGAGTCCAAGAAGCCGAGTCCGAAGACATGATGCGAGCGTGGTTGTAGCAACCAAAATTGGCTACGAATCGAGAGTCGTTCATAAGCAACACCGGATCGGTAAGATAAATCACTGGAGTCCAGTGACGGCTATGGGAAGCATATGAAGATGTTGGAAAATCAAATTGTCAAATAACCGTCATGGTGAATGCCTTACAAAAGGCAGGCAATTTTGAGTTACCGAGGTGAACCCGAAGAGTCGATGCTCGCCATCCGTGACGCGGTGACAAGCTTACCGAGCCTACCAAGAAGAGGTATGAAAGCACATCTTTGGAGCCGGATAAGCTTCGACCGACTCATGCGCTTGAGCCCGATCGCGAGTCCAATTTGTCATGAGCTCGCGACGAGCAGCGTCCGCCAGCCCGACCGCGAGCCATCAAAATACGAGGCGCTGATTTGTTCGCTGGGACCAACCGTCAGTAAGCCACTACGAACAATCAGTAGCTGCATGGTCCGAGAAATCAGTACGTCACTACCCACTTCGCCGATGACGAATCTGACGCATACTAGATACCGCGTGACCCCCAGGTCGATGCGAGGCACCGTGCAACCCGTAAGCAAATCGCCGCTACCTCCTCCTGTCCGTTTCCAGTCGACTTGTCAGTCGAAATATGAGAGGAGTTTGCTCGTTAAAGCGGTTTTCAAAAGTTGAGATAAATTGCCTCTCTTTGAAGCTAATCGAAACACGCGGCAGCATGAAATTCTTAAAGAGCGCAGCAAGCGAAAAACTGGGAAATGAGAAAATTTCCCTATCCAAATGCAAGGTCGCTTGCGAAGCTCCCACCTCGAAGGATGATCCAGCGTTCATCGCTTAGAGTGCGAGATCGCCGGCGAGCTTTTCAAATGTTTTGTGCGATTGCGATAGCATCAATCGATGCTATTGACGCGCTTCAACGCGCTACACCTAGGAAAGACTTAACCGTAAGATTTCATGCGATGATGGTGACCGGTCACACATATCCAAAGGTATCGTCAAGCGTGTTTGTAAGATTGATTTTGTTTTTCCGCGACTTTGTTATCTAGATATTCCTGAATTCGAACAACAACCACTAATCCTTTAGACCTTTTCTAACAGCGTCGTGCGTTGACTGATGTCAGGAAGGAAATCTCACGTCGTGTTAACGCAGAGAGCTCAAAATTTCCATATACGAGCCATCAAGCAACACGCGTTGAAAGCGGAAGATTGTTGCTCGATCACGACTGCCGCCGCGCACGTCTGGCGTGTAGGATACCGACCAATCGAGGAATCGGAGAAGAAAGAAGTGGACTCTGCATGGAACTCGAGTGTGTCGCTTCGTTTGTGGGCCACTCCATAGTCGATGGTGGTCAGTCCGTGAATGCTAAGTTCAGAGGGTCCACAGTTGGGAAAGATGTCTATTGCCAAATGCGCGGATTGACAAGGTTAACGAGGTTCTAGCTAAAGCGTTAAATTAAGCACTTGTCGGGAGGTAACCCAGTTTTCCTTGTTTTTTGTGTTTTGTCGCGCTTACATTTTTTTTCGTTGTTGTAATCCGCTCGATCAGACGAGTTAAGGAAGTGTGTTAATCCATGTGCCACGATGACGATAGAAAATTTTTGTGGAATTTAGATGATAGTGCGCATGATATGTTAGAAAATGAGCATGAATGAACGACGGCCATGGGCTTGTTGTTTTCACCATTTGCTTAACCTCGTGAGACTTGAGCTTCTTTGTATAAACATCTTGATCTGATTTCTTTTAATTGTGTGATATCAATGGTGATTATCTTAGAACTTTAGTTATTACGTATGAAGCAATATATGTTTCAAATTTGGAAAGGATAAAGGTAAATCTTTGTAACCATATTCACCCAAACACTAACTTGATGTTTATACCATTGCGCCTTCTTTGAGCCCTTATTAGACTTTCTTTCGATTAACGGATGATAGGAGGTGAGGATGGATATGGGAATCAAAAGGGGTGAAATTTTGATGCAAGTTATGCGAAAAGTTTCTTGTGAAAAATACATCTGTGGTGAAGAATAGTACCTTTGTTGTGAAGTTAAACCTATAAGCTCTAGAAAAGAAAAGAAAAAGAAAAATGTTAAGTTCACTATGAGTGTTGAGCATAAAGGTCTTTAATCAAAGTAGGTACCTTGGCATTAGCGTTGATTTAGCACGTTGGGAAGAGAGGAAAATGGACCAAGTCCATATGTCGAAATGTATAAATGATGGTGTAGAAATATTCTTGGAGTCAATGTACGTATTATCTTACCTTAACCAATGCACATTATAACTGTCAAAGACCTCTTTGATCCTTATTTGAACACATTTGTGTGGAGATGTTGAAGCAGCAAAGCCTATGGTAGATGTTGCGTTGCATTGATCGTTGAGTGTATACCGTCCTTAATTTCTTTATGTGTTTGAGTGTATCTATATATTTCTGTGCCTTTGTGAGGTTGAATTAAATGAGTTTTTAGAAGTTGTTGTTTGTGTTGGTGGACTCATGATGCTAATGTTTTTGGCGTTGATATGTTTGAGGCCTAGAATGGTTATCCTCTTTTATATGCTCGTTGATCTTTCGTTTGTCTTGTTGTTTTGTTGAGGACAAACAATGCTTTAAGTTTGGGGGTTTGATAAGCGCATTTTACGTTATAGTTGATATTTGAAGATGAGTTTAGCTATTAATGCGTTTATATTCGATTCTTAATGTTTTATCTATTTCTAGAAGATCTGCTCTTGGGTTGTTCCTTTGGCGTTTGTAGGTTTATATGTTGATAATCAAAGCGAGCGGCCTGCGAAAGTAATACAATCTGCCGTGATTCGCGACCAGCCAGTGGTCGCTTGGCTCGCTAGGCTGCGAGAACCCGTGACGTGACCATTCTCGTGACGAAACTGGCCAGCAGGAACTCATTGGGACGATTTCTCACGACGGTGCGGAATTGCTAGCCGCTAGCAGTCGATCGCAGTACCATCTGGCGCAAGGAGGCTGCGAGCGAAGAAATGCCTGAGGATATTTCAGATCAGTCGACTCATGAGAAGCGATCATGTTGGTGACAGGCGCAAATTAGGGTTTCAGCTTTTCTATAAATAAAGGCGAAACCCCTTGCGCCCCGAAAGGATTCGCCCCGGACACGTTTTAGAAGTTTTCCTCGGTTTTACTTTTAGTCTTTAATCTGTTAATTCTAGTATTGTTTTCCGTTGTTTAGTTTAGTTTATCGTTTCGTTATCGATCGGAGCGTTTTGTCCGTCGTTTCCGTTTTCCGTTCGTTTAACAGGTTGGATTCAGACCAACCATTGTTCATCAACGCTTCCTACGGGTTTTATATATTTAATTTCCGTTTTATGGTTAAATCGTATTTCATTCCGTTTATTATATGCAAAGCTAGTTTTCGTTCTAATCTGAGGTTTGCATGATTCGATCATATATGTTGTGAGTTCTGTTATTATTTACCTTCCGAGGCATTGATTCATGATTCATGGTGCTTATTTATGTGTTGATTTCTGATCAATATTGATGCATATCTAGTTGCGATTAATGGCGTATTGTATTAATGTCGATCGATCTTGATACATGATATGAATAAGCCTTGAGTAAATGCTTGAGATAGGACAATCGTAGGAAGCATATTCTTGAAGTCCGTTTGGGTTGCTTATTTTCCTAGAGGCGTAAGCGTGATAGGGAAAATTAGTAATCAAGCTGCAATTATTAGTAACTGAAGTTGTTGGTTATATATGTGATCTTAGTCTTATGCGGATTAAAGCGGTTAGTAATAAGCGGGATAAACATCGTTGTGGATAGGATTGGTGCATCCACTAGGGTTAGTCTTTCTTCTTAGTTATCTTTCGGTGTTTTTATTGCTTTATTTATATTTACGCATGGTTACCTTTGCTGGATTAAATTAAAGCCACAAACTATCACCCAAATTAAATGTGGATAATAATGAATTGTCGTTGACTAGCTTCTATGTTTTCGTGATCTGATCTGTGGATCGATGCTTACCACGTACTTACATTTTACGTGTGAAAAAGGCGATCCGATAGGAAGATGCCGTTCGGCTGGCAAGCGGGCTACCTATCGAAGAATGGTGGGCGCCATATTCAAGGATCACATCAGGCGGATCGTCGAGGGTCTATATCGGCGACGCCGTGGTCGAAAGTCGAAAAAGCGGAGGCTGGCAGGCGACCTCGGAACTATTCTCGAACCCATCGTCGGTGACCTCAAACTCAACCCAGAAGTGTACATTCATGGTGAGGCAGGAAAATTCCTAGGATCTTGGGTTTCTCGAAGAGGTCTGGTAAATCCACTAAGGTGAAAATAGTGCTTGACATCAAGTGCAAACCATCGGAGATCCATGAATTTGGGTGTCTAATAGCCCAATGATTCCTATCTCGGGGCTGAGAAGTAGCTTCCTTCTTCAAGATCTTACAGCCGACTTCTGCTGCGGTGAGGAACACGTCGCCTTCACGTGCCGGGAAGAGTATCTCGCCGACCTGCCCTACGACCGCAGAGCAGCGAGCTCCTCTGTACTTGCCGCGCCTGACGAGGCAATCTGTGCATATTGGTCCCGGGATGGTCGAGACAACTCCACCATCTACTTCATCCCGTTAGCTCATCGAAGGACCGGAGACAAGGTATACCGGACTCAAAATGTGCAAGAGCCGTGACGCCAAACGCCCTCCACCTACTTTCAAGCCCATTCCATCCGGATCGACCGACTACCTTGAGACAAGTCTTGTCGAACAACCGAGTCATCCGGACGTATAGCAAGTGAGGCACGGAGCTCGCTGAGCACTGACATTCAGTACTCCCTGGGCCGGCCATAAAGCAAGCCCTCGACGAGCTCTCGTGGAGAGCCAAATTCGTAGTCGGCCTCACATGTAGGTACTCACCCGCCTAACAACAGCTCCACCACTAGATCCAGCCTCGACTGATTGGCGGATGTACGTGCGGGCTTCATGCAAACGGCAGCGTGAGGGCATCTCCTCCTCGCCCGTAACAAGCAGGTGACCTATCGCCCTGGTCTTCCTCGACCACAAACAACGAGGTGGAGCTCTGAGGCTAGATCTCGGGACTACGCCTAGGAATAAAGTGACAAGATCCATCTTTGGAGATTCCGTCGTCGGTAGAACGTGTAAGGAAGAATCGACGCCAAGGAGGACCGAGATAAAGCAATACCTCGAGCAGCGAGACGTCTGACCTCAGTTCTAATACTTAGATTTCGTCCATTATCGAGGGAAATACCGCTGCCGTATATCCTCGTAAGTTAGTTCATCATCAACAATCCACCAGGGTGAGAGTTCGTTCCAACATACGGAGTCCCACCGGCATCATCACCGAGATAGAACCGACGCTGGATGTCTCCATAAAGGCTCACTACGAAGACGGCAGACGCTTCAAGATCGGCTCGAGCAAAGATGATGGCGAAATCCCGTAAGTACCTCGTGCATGAGGGCAGCTCTGCTCGAAGTCCTACCTTCAACCCTCAGGATCTCGCGAAGAGCCGTCGCCTCAGTTCAAGAGTCTTGAGCATCGAGGCCAACGTCTCAATGAAGCTCGAGCGGGATCATCATTGGCCACCCTCGCCGTTCGCGAGGATCAAAAAGCTCGAGTCGATCATTACGCTCCCGGTCAATCGAGAGATTCGCAAGCTGGCCTGCAGTAGCCGTGCGCTCCACCTACGCAGGGATGCGACCGTTGGACCGATCTGGTCTCGGCCATGCTTGCAGCGACCTGTGGTCGTCGACGACCGTGTGCTCGATATAGTCTGTCAGATTACTTACAAAATGGGATGGCGAGCCACTTTCCGAGCCTCAGCGGGCGTGAAGATTGGACTTCGTGGAAGAACATATCCGCGGCTCTGCATACCGCGACATTCGATCTCGAACAGCGGCACGTGTCAGCAAAATTTCAAGGAATGGTGTGAAGAGCTCCAGGATCGGATACGCTTTCACCTCGATCGCACACCCGCGAATGGTCGGACCGAGGCGACGAACCGCCGGATTGTGCAAGGATTGAAGAAGAGGCTGAGCCGAGCTTGGGTGATTGGGCTAAAATCTTCCCAAGTCCCTCCGGTCCTGCTGTAATCGCACACCTCGACTCATGCGGAGACTCCTTCGTTTGGTCTACGGACTCGGCCAGTCATACCCTGAGGATCAGCGCCAACCCGTCGCACTTCAGCTCGACGCACGACGGGGGAGGGAAGACAGCGTGCAGACCTTGTGCCTCGGGAGACGCAGTCGCCTTCATAACGGCCAAAGTACTAGTGGCAGTGTCAGCGATAGCTACAACAAAGGGTCAAGCCTCCGGACCTCAAGTAGGGCGACCTCGTCTCATCTGAAATAATGAACCGAGGTGGCGAAGCTAACAAGCTAGATCCGACATGGAAGGCCCATACCGCGCGTTCACGGGACCTCGGCAAGGGCTTACAGCTAGCTCAGCCTATCCGGTGCACTTATCCCCGCAAACCTGGCATATCACCATTTAAGGAGGTACTTGCTACATAGCTTCAGATTTCAGGATAAGACTCATGTTAGTCATTGTTTTGCAAAATCGATGTTGATTACGTATTGATAAAACATTTATTTTCTAATGAATATTTCACCGTCTCGTATCTATGTGAACATCCATTTGGATACACCACAATTATCCTTCCTGAGGGCATACTTACGAAGATGAAAACCCACTAGCGGTGTACTCACTAAGCGGCGCCACACTCCATGATTACTCATTAAATTGAGCGTCTAAGTGCAAGGCATCTGGCAACTCATTAAATTGAGCGTCTACATGCGAGCATCTGATCCTCGTTAAGTTGAAGTATCTACATACGAAAGACATCGGATCGGATCTCGTCAAATTATGCCCCTTTATTTAGGAAGATATACATACGTGCTCTGATCTAAATACATTTCGACCAAAGCGAAGTCTAGCTATGTTTGTACCTCTCGAGGGAAAATATACATTTAAAGCAGTCAAATACATTTACGACTACATACAAAGTCTAAGCTATATACAAACTCATTCGGACCTCAGAGCTCCACCTCGCCAGTCTTGCTGACTGCGCACCGATTGAACAAAATCTCCGGTCGGCGGTGCACGCTTGGGCGAACTCGGTGCCTTCGACCCGGTCGACAAGGCGGACTCACGCGGCTCTACTCAAGCGCTCGGCGCGGGCTCGGGGACACCCGACACTGAAGTGGTGACTCGGGACCACCATGACTCGCCGGATGCACTCGGTTTGGCGCGCAGACGGGTTCCGAGCACGAGGCGTTCTGTGCCGAGGTCACACCTCGGCCCCTCGAGCTGACTTTGGCGAGGACCACGCCCTCCGCCCAGGCCGCTCTCACTTGCCGACTGATGTCTGGGCTCCTCCGACACCCGAAGACCGCCTCTAAATGCTCCTTTCTCGGTGGACCCGTCAGACGGAACAACGGGCGTGATCAGTAAGAGCCGCCTCCTCTTGAGTTCTTCTATTATTGGACGGTGGAGCCCGTTGTAGACTACGGCTGGGTTCGGGCATACATCGTTCTGAGCGACCTCGTACATCATGTACTTCATGATGGAGTCGGCGGTCTTTAAACTTTTGCTATTAGGCCACTCCTCGTCCCTCGGCACCATGCCTCCATGACAAGCTCACGAACTCGATCGTCGGCTTGAGATATGGTAGTTCCACCAGTCCGTGGATTACCTTCTCATACTCTGCATGCTCTTCCGAGATCAGAGCTAGCTCCTCCGTTGTCGGCTCGAGCCGCTCCTCGCATTGCATCGATCGTCCTTGGATCACATCGGCGGATAAATCCGCCCCTGGACTTGAGTTGTGTGATTCTTAGCTTTAGCGCCTCGTTCTCGGCCGAGGCAGGCCGCTTCTCGATCGGCCTCTTCATCGTCTTCTTGGTCGGCGGATGATGCCGGTGACATCCATTCTCGCCAAAACTTGAGTCGGCTCGGACGATCGACTCTCAAAATAGCACCTCTTCGTCCTTCCGGCCCGAGGAACCTGGGACCTCTTTGACAGTCGACAATTCATGATCAAGTCGAATGTATTGAGATGCGGAATGCTATAAATAAAGAAACAACACACATTTAGGAAAGTGATAAATTTTATTACTCAAAAAAGTTGGAATGTTTACAAGGCTAAGGGTCCTATCGACCCGGAAAATTAACCTATTACATTGGATCGTGACCTCGGCCGTCTTGTCGAATCGACGACCGCCTCCTGCTGCCTTGCTTCCTTACGAGTTTGGCCCGCCGGAAGGAAGCTCGATGTCCGCGCCTCGTCCTCCTCCTGCTTGCTCGCGCCTCGGCAAAGCTCACAAGTTCGGGATCTTCGTCCTCCTTACTGTGGGTGGCGGCCTCCGTCGTCGAGAAGGGAGGCTGGGCGCCAAAGCCTCCAACACGGGGAAGGACCCGACCTCGGAGACCACCGGGCGTGCGCCTTGTTCGTCGCGGTGGCGACCTCGACCCAACCATGCTTGACCTTGTCAAGTCGGGCATGGCGGCCGCCACCCCTCCGGTGCTGACACAATCACGGGCTTGAGTGCGGCGGCCGGTCGGCAATGAAGGTCGAAACTCTCGACTCGGCAGACTTGCGGCAAGGCCCTCGGCATTGGCCTGAGTCGGCCCGGCTAGCCCCTCTCGTCCTCGAGCTCATGCCCGCCCGGCCGCCTCGCCATGAGCCTCTTGAGCTCACGCCAGGCGGCCTCCGGTGCGAGCCCTGCTTGGGGCGGCCTCGGCGGCGGCCTCGCGCCTCGGCGGCCACTGCGACCTCGGCTTAGCCAGCGGCGACCACGGCGGCATCGGCGTCCGCCGGGCGCAGCAAGCTCCATTCAGGAGCTTCACCTGGGGTGAGCTCTCGGTGATCAGCCCGATGGCAACTGCGGGTCCCCAACGTATCTTTGCGGGACCTCCGTCACGAGCTCGCGTCTAAAAAAGCAACACAAGTTGTCTGGATCGCGGGCGGATAAGGCGGATGAGGAGCGGCTTTGTCGTTGGGGAAGGGTGCGGCAGGCTGGAGGCGCACCCGTGTCGAGGTGGCCACAGTGCTGCTCCGGTGCGGGCCCGACCCGGCAGGCCCGTCATCGGTGACTAATGTCGTCGACCTTGGCCGGGGCTTGGCGAGTCCGGCTCGCCTCGCCTTTTCTTGGAGGCGGCTTGGGTGATCGTGAGCCACTCCTGCCATCAAGCCTCACCTGCAACAAGAAAATACTTGCTCGGCACAATGAGGTCGGACATGCGAAACATACATAAAAAAGGGGAGAAGATATCTGGGATGCCTACTTCGATCGGACCCATTCCGATGCCTCGACACATGGCGCTTCGGCCCGGCATTATTCGGTCGTCCTCGGTGAAATCAATGGACAAAACCTCACCAAGGTCGTTCAATCTCCTCCATATGGCCCGGGGCTTGATTTTCCGTCCTTCATCGCGCACGAGGCCCCACTCATACCTCGGATGCCCGGCCCGCGGGAAGAAATACTATTATGCCCGATGGGACACCTTGAGGAGCCACTATCTTAAACTTCAGCCGAGGGAGGCGGATAATACACCGCCTTAGGTCTTGGCGCTAAAAAGCGCATCGAGACCTCGAAGGACACTTACCGCCAACAGGTGGCGGGACAGCCTAGCCCGCACCGACCTAATGGAATTGAGGTCGGTTGACATATGGGTATATGAAAGTATTCTTCAGTCTAAGGAAAATTGGGGCCAAAGAAACTAAGGCCAGCTATCGAGCTATCGACATACGGTGATAAATCCTCCGAAGAATAGCCATCGCCCTATCGTCCGGCCTGGCGGCACCACCATGCCTCCTCCGAATACGGTATTCGCCGTTATCTCAAAAGCTCATCAGCGTCGAACCTCGACCTCGCCACACGCCAACCTAAGTCCGTCCCATACCGATGATACGGCGGGACCCTAGCACACAATCCTACGGACCTACGGTGGTTATAGCATATACTCCTTTACATCGGAGGGCAAGCGGCGGCGAAGCGGGCGAGTTTTGAGCGAGAAGGAAGATGAAGAATACATACTTACTTTTTGGGCGAGATATCGGGCTTCCTCGACAAGTTTGAAGAAAAATAGGAAATTTCTGAATGTATTCTCTACGAAAACAAAGCGTCGAAGGAAAGTGAGCGGTGGCCTCATTTGGGCCTATTTATAGGACAAATGGCGCTAAAACTGCCGTTTCAACTTTCCCACGTGCCTACCCGCTATTGGATGTGGGTCACAGCGCACGCAGGTTGAGTGCCCAAGCCATGCTGGCGCGTGTGGCGTACTACTGCGGGAAGATAGACCGCCGATCGATCGTGTGATGATTACGTTGACCTCGAGCGGTGAACCCGGACCTTGTCGGCTTCCACATCGAAGGCGGCGCCTCGGTCGGACCTCGGCCTTTTCCCAAAAGTCGGGAGCATCGGATCGGACCTCGGCGTCTACCAGCGGACATCGCCCGGCGAGAACATCTCCGTCAGATCGCACATCGGCGTCCCTAGAAGGCGGTCACTTAGGGCGAACCTCGGCATCATCCGGCGCGATTTCTCTGTCGGATCCGCCTCTCGGGTCGAACTTGGCATCCTCGGAAGCGGTGCCGCTCGGATCGGACCTCGGTGTAACTTTATCACGAAGTCGCCAATCGGTCGGACTTGACTTTCTTTGCGGCACATCTTTCTCAAGCGACGAGCGACTCGGCTCGGTCCCCAACAAGCGGCACGCCCGAGCGTCAAAACCATCTACCTCGGTTCGAATCGGCGAACCAATCACGTCCCGACACCAAAGAGATCGAGAAACCTTGAGGAAAACATCGGCCGAACAACGTCCTACCTCGGCGCGCGTTCTTGACTACTTTCGGCCGCGGTGTTCAGCTTGACTATTCGGGGGCTATGATGGGATATGGCCCGGTCCACAGCCCAGCGACAGCCCAAACAGCTGGGCGACATTAATGCATGCCCGCGGTAGCCACGGTAGCCAAGGCAAACCTAATCGGCCCCAGAACTCGGTCGGCGCCACTCTCCACGTGGTGCAGGGCGAAAGCATCCCTACGGCGAGAGGAAGAGCCCCTACGCCGAAGAGTCCGACGATGGAGGAATGGGCACGCTTTAGGAGCCCTCGGACATGTATAAATAGGGTTAGATTGAAGGTAAAGGGTTGTAACTTCTTGAATATAATCTTAAGAGCTTTTAGCTATACTCATTGTAATCAAAACATAGTGAAAGTATTGAGAATCACTCCTCCGTGGGCGTAGATCTCATTAACGATCGAACCACGTAAAAGCGGCTTGGTGTTCTTTTTTACTTTACATAAATCTAGCATATCTACATATTCTAGATTTATTAGATACATAGGTTACATTTGTTGTTTTTAATTAATTTGTGATGTTTCATGTGTGTGTGTGTGTGTGAGTGTTATAGTCTTAAACGTACCTCTGATTAATTACGTTCAACGGAATGAATGTACAAAAGCGACAAGCAGATCCAAACATATTCATTTGTATTATTGACTGAACATTAATTGTCCAGGTCTCATCACCTAGACACAGCCATGATCGATTGTTATATCTCAAGGCATATACCTAATTAAATATACACATATCAGGTATGCATATACAATTAATTATATCATTAATATTAGTCAAATATATTTCCATTGAATCATGTTTTGATGGTCCATCTCAATGACTCTTAAAACTATAAACAAATCAACTAACGTAGTTAAATGATCTTATTTCTATCTCATATATACAAAGGTGCATGATTGATAAATGATATTGTATAACTAATTATGAATATATATCGTTTGTAAAGGACCTTAAGTACCATTGTTTTTATTTGTGATTATTTACTATTATGAGAAGATAAAAAATCTATATATCCATTCTTATTAAGCCGACATTCTTTATTTTGGATGACACTCGAGTGACATATATGATCTTCCTTCATAATGAGTGAGGTCTAAAACCTCTACTTAATTATTTTCTTATTTATTTGTTGTCCTAGTGCGTTGTTGATCACATATATATAATATCGGCCTATAGCCATCTTTTCCAATAATAATAATAATTAAATTAGAGTAGCTAGACAAGTGCCTGGTCCTAAGCCATACAAGATCCTAAAATCAGCTGCTTGAATTGGCACGAAGAGAAACATTACGCCCTTGTCTGGCCAAGAAAATGACTTAGTTCCCAATAATGTATAGAATATTGCTAGATTATTTGGAGTCAAATCATGTATTGATTTATTTATAAATGTGTGACAGGAATTCGATAAAGTGTATGGACCTGCGTGGCATTGCATTGTTGGATCGAGTATTGGGTCATTTGTGACGCATTCAACCGGATGCTTTCTCTATTTCTCAATGGAGAAGATATACATTTTGGTATTCAAGACCAAAGTTGAAAGAGCATTATTTGATCAAGTTTAAAATGTATATATTAAAGTTCATTTTTATGCTTTCACTTTTCTAGCCTCCAGCCATATGTGTTTCCACATATAATAGTATACGTAAACAGAAGTTTCTTCTAGCTACATTTAATTAATTTGTAAATTAAAATATTGTACTGAATCATATAAAGAAAAAGAAAATATCAGATTGCATGTGACCTCTGATTATATTTTTGTTTCATCATTCTTGCTTAACTTGAAAGAAAAGCACAGTACCGTTATGTTGCTTCTTGAAGTAATTTATGATACTTCATTGATTGTATAGATTTTATACCACTGTGTTTTGATAGTAGCAAATCGAAAAATTCATGTATATATGTATCATTTATAAACTTAATCCATGCAATTAAATAGATGTATTTTTATATTTTGGAAAATAATATAAAATACAATAATGACTAAAATTGTCACCCTTTTGAATGGATGACAATTATACTGCAGTTGGGATACCATGAAAGGAAAAAAAAATTGTGGTCGGGGTTGGGGTCGGGGTCGGGGTGGGGTCAAGTATATATTCTCATACCTCTATCGGATTCGAGGTGGGAGAGGCCCACCCCAAGTCCACCTTGATTACATTAATACACACGCGTGTATATATATATATATATATATATATATATATATATATATATATATATATATAAATAATGCGATAATCATCTTTGATCTATTAATCAAAAGGTTACAATTAATAATTGTATCCTAATTTTTTGGCAAATTTCAAATCACTCATACGAGAATTCGACATATACCTACAATTACTTAATTTATGCAATTATAATGTGTTCGTGTGCACGCAAATGACTACCTTAGCAAGGACATTGCATCAAAAATTACTCCGGTTTTTTATTTCAAGATTAATCATGTTTGTCCAATCTAATCTAATTCATGAGCATTTACTTCATTTTCAAAAGTTTTTGAACTAAAAATATTTTCAAGTTATTGTCTTGTCACAAATATTTTAAGATTTATGTATGACACCCATCTGCATTGGCTTTACCAATTTTAAAGTAATCGAATTTGAATCTTATGATAGAAATAAAATCCTAGTTAGAAAACATGTACACCTAGCTACTATGAGTTCACAAGCGAACAGGTTGGTCACAATGGTTGTGGAATGAGACCTCATTTTCAAAATGTAGCTTCAGATATGGTAGATTACCAAAGAACTTAGTCTGATCAATCAGACTTTAACTTCAACAAAGAATTTAGTAGGCATATGTCTTTTAAGATAAAAGCTCATTGCATTATTGTTGAGATGACATGACAATTTATAGTTTTTATAAACATACATATATATATATATATATATATATATATAGAGAGAGAGAGAGAGGATGGATCAAATAGTACCCGAGCCTGAGATAATATATATGTAGTACTCAGTCTCATCCATTCATCTCATAGATCATATGGTTGAGATTTTTTTGGATTTTTTAAGCTTAATTTCGCTGATTTTCGCGAAAGTAGTGGTAGATTAGTTGATTTGTTATGTGATTGCGAAAAAAACTATGCAGTTGAACTGAATAATACATTCAAATGAACAAAAAAATATACATGTAGTTGAACACAATAATGCATGCGGTTGGAAGCTCATGTCTAGCGCAGCAGCGCGCAATCTGCCCTTCGTGCTTTCATGCGTCGCTCGAGACTATTGGCGCCTGTTGGCGAATAATGCATTTCTATGTTTTGTTAAATGCATGAACATATTTTGTTAAATGCATGAACATGTTTTGATCAATGCATGGACATGTTTTGTTAAATACATGTTTGTATTTCGTGGCAACATGCAGTTTTATGTCATGTTTGTATTTCGTGGCAACATGCAGTTTTATGTTTTGTTCAATGCAGTTTCATGTTTTGTTCAATGCATTTTTATGGTTTTTGACAGCAAATCTCTCATCCATCCTTATCTGTCAATTCCGTCATCTCTTTCCATTATTGTCGGTGAATTCACCGTGAACCACCGTCGTAGCCACCATCTTTCACGATTCTTCAATCATCTATCAAATTCATCTTCTATTTTTTCTCAAAATCCATCAATTTTGTTCTCAAATTTTTCTTCTTTTCATTTCTTTCAAAATCATTTGTTCGTTGTTGTTTATGTATCTTCTGCTGTCACTGTCGGTGTTGCCACCGTCGTCCTCTCCGGCGTCATCCGTTGCCGCCAAGGAGGAGAAGAAGAAGGCGGTTTGATTTATTCCCATATTGCCTCTTACGAAAATAAAAGGAAAAAAGAAAAGAAAATGAGTTGCCACGTGTCAGTTTGTGATCTAGATTGGATACTACATACTATCTCGAGGACCGGTACTGAGGAATCAACCATATATATATATATATATATATATATATATATATATATATATATATATCTTTCGGTATGTGTTCATCGAGTATTTTGTACTCGATCGTACATATCATTATAAATGTGTGCGTTTGCTACTTATTTTAGCTACGTTCATAAGTGCAGTGTAGTTGCAATTAGTGGTGAGTAAGGTTGTCTTCCACGAGGACTAGTGATTCCAAACTTGTGGTTATTACTAATTCATTGTCCTAAATCTATCTAAACTCATCATATCAAAGGGTGAGTTACTAATTACTACTTAAACAAATAACTCTGCACTAAAATAAACAAAGGTGAAGGTGAAGCGAGGAAGTTAACGAAGGAAAGCTATATTGGTGATTACATGTCCATAGGTACTAATTAGACTTCGTTCTAAATGATTCAACTCTTGAATGGACCCAAGGATCTAGGATATATTTTAAACTAGCTTTAACCCCTCACGGACGACCAAAGCGGCAGATTACGGGCTAAAATCATCATCCCGGTCAATTCCTAGCCTATAACTCCTAAAATTATCTAAGATCACGAAGAATTCTCACGCTAAACTCTTAACCTTCCGATTTATTGAGATGATTGTCTTATGTTCCGATTCGAGTGTCGACTCTTCTCTCCTGAATTCTTGAAAAGTATTTGGTAAAATAAGATTTAAATAATTTTTTAAGCTCTCTAAAAAAATAAGTTCTATATATAGTTCTATTTTTATTTTTATTTTTATAATTTTATAAGCTATAACCAATTTATTAAAATAATTTTATAGTGGTTTGTTATTGAATCTGTACCCGGCATGCCACTCTTCTCCAGTGATCGATCCAATTTTCATAAGATAATAAATGCAATAAATAACATGAGGAGTTAACGTGGTTCAATCTTTAAAATAGATCAACGTCCACGGAGCAAGAGAGTGTATGTGTATTTGAGTGTGTAAGAAGCGATTACAAAGAGTGTAGATGATCTCTTCCCTCTAATCTAACCTCTATTTATAAACCATCATATTGAGTTTGACTCTAATTCAAATTGAGTTTGACTCTAATAAGGATTCTTTTAGAATATGCATCCGAATCTTCTACGTCTCCAATTGCGATTTGAGTTGTAGTTGGTTGAGGAGTCTTCTTGGGCCGAACTCACATAGGTCGAGCTTAATATCGGGGCCCATTTATATTGGGCCTGATGCTTGGGCCTAGTAGTTGGGCCGTATCCTATCATATCCCCCTCCCCAAAAAAAAAAGACGTAGAAGTGAGGTCGTGATGGAGGGGATGTGTTCGACATTACCTCGTCGAAATTCGTGGTCCGCAAAGTTGTATGTCTCTTGCTTCGTTTTGCCGGGCGTTCTCGCCAGTCGTGTGTCACTGGCCATACAGCCGAGTGTTTTGCCGAAGTTGTCGTCGTTTGGCCGCCGCCAGGCGTTTCACCGTCGTATGTCGCTGCTTTGCCTTGCCGAGGCGTTCGCCGGTCGTATGTCGCTGCTTCGCTTGCCGGGCGCTCGTGGTGTGTCGCTGGCTTCGCCCGCCGAGGCGTTTGCGGTTGTACGCCGCCGCTTCGCCCCTACCGCCGCTCGCCAAGTCGTATGTCGCTTGCTTTGCTCGCCGAGGCGCTTTTGCCGAATGTCGTCGCCCGTCCCGTTGAAGTCGAATATGTAACCGTCGTGGTCGAGGTCGAGGCCGAGGCGAGGCTAAGGATGCGGCGAAGAAGGAAGCCGCAGCCTGGCGGCGCGAGGTGGCGAAGGAGGCCGAAACGGCGAGGCCGAGGTGGAGGTGGCTGGTATCGGGAGGCCGAGGCGAAGACGCAAGGCGGCCAAGGTGGTGAAGGCGAGGCGGGTCGGCTGCGGAAGGCCGGGCGGAGGTAGTTCATCCTCGTGTTTAAACGAAGGTAATTCATCATCGAAATAAACGAAGGTAGTTCATCCTCGTATTAAATGAAGGTAATTCATCCTCGAAATAAATGAAGGTAGTTCGTCCTCGTATTAAACGAAGGTAATTCATCCTCGAAATAAACGAAGGTATAGGTTCCTTATTTGTCGAGTTTTATCGATAGGGATGGTCCCCTCATACGCGTTTATATCTCCTCCTTAGAGGGTTCTCCTCCTTAGAAGGTATAGTTAGCCCCTCAAGAGGGTATAGTTCGTCTCCAAGAGGGTATTTATCATCCCCCGTAGAGGGTATTGTTCATCCTTCGTAGAGGGTATTGTGGAAAAGGTGGTATGCATAAGTGATAAATGAAATATGCAAGACGGATGAAGTAAATAAAGAAAATATTTTATTAATGAGACACGACGCATCGGATAAATGGGCGAGCTTATATGACCCTTTTCCGAGGACTTCTTTAATTCGGTATGGTCCTTCCCATGTGGTCTCTAACTTACCGAGCATTGCAGCTTCTTGACTTTGCTTGATGCACGAGGTCGCCTACTTGGCATTGTCGGATTGATACTGCCGTTATAATATCGAGCTACTTGTTGCTTGTACCGAGCTTCTAATGTAGCGAGGTCTCTTCTCGATTTCATCGGGATTACTTGCCTCGGTTTCTCGATCATCCTCTTTCTTCTTTCGCCAGAGGGTTCCACCTTGTCGACTTCACGATTTCTCCTATCCGCCTGGCCGCCTTGGCGAACCGATCCGCTATGCGCCACAGCTCAGACGGTGAGGGCTCGTGCTTGACGATCTCCTCAGATAGGGCCCCGTGCAAGATGCCGCTCGGAAAGCCGAGATAATGAGGAGGTCGCTCTACATACTCGACTTTTAGGCTCTCCTTATTGAACCTAGTCATGGAGTCGCTGATGGATTCACCTCGGTCTTGTCTCACGGTGAGGAGATGAGCCGATGTGGTCTTGGACTCGGCTTTTTGGAAGAACCTTCAATGAAAGGCTTCCATTAGATCTCGATAAGATCCAATACTACCGGGATGTAAACTGTCGAACCACCGACGGGCGTTGTCGATCAGCAACTCCGGGAACAGCTTGCACATGTGGATGGTGTTGAGACGCTGATTGATCATGTTGTATTGGAACTGAGAGAGGAAGTTTTGTGGATCCCTCAGTCCGTCATAGGGGAGATACTCGGCACCCTGTACTTGTCCGGGAGAGGAGTGTCGAGTATCTCGTTGGAGAAAGGGATAATGATCATTCCGTACCCATCGAACCTGTCTCCCGGAGAACGATGCCGAGGTCGTCGGCCGGACTCGTTGTAATTGTGGGGGTCGACCTCGCGGTGATCACAACATCCTATCCCGCGCTGCTCGTCCCTTGCACGGTCGGTTTGGACCCCAACCCGTGTAGAGGTGTGAGCGCCTATCATCCGGAGGTTGGGGGATTCACCTCGCTGTGCCGCCTCGTGCTTTGACGAGGCTTCGGCGTCCTTATCTTCATGATGATGCCGACCTTGTTCTCGACTGAGGTACTGGAGGAAGGCCTCCTTATTTTATTCCAGGAACCCTTTAACCGCCTCGTCGAGATTTAACTGCAGTGCTTGGGGTTCCTCTCTGTTGCTGTTGTGATCTCATTCGCTGCGGTGATCTTCTTCTTCATGTAGGATAGGATAGTCTCGCTCATCCAGACTTTGAACGTGTCCTTCGGGGGTCGTATCTCTTATCGGACTTTTCTCGGGTCGCGTTTGGCGCGTTTTGCCGCCGTTATTATTGCCTGAAACAGCCCTGGATGCAGTGCTTCATGTGTTCCTCATCATTCTGATTGTTACCTGAGAAAAACTTGATCGAAAACACAGAATTTTGTTTCCCACAGACGGCGCCAGTGATCGATCTTAATTTCGTTAGGGAAATAAATACGCAATGAACACGAGGAATTAACGTGGTTCGATCTTTAAAATAGATCTACGTCCACGGAGCAAGAGAGTGTATGTGTATTTGAGTGTGTAAGAAGCGATTACAAAGAGTGTAGATGATCTATTCCCTCTAATCTAGCCTCTATTTATAAACCATCATATTGAGTTTGACTCTAATTCAAATTGAGTTTGACTCTAATTCAAATTGAGTTTGACTCTAATAAGGATTCTTTTAGATATGCATCCGAATCTTCTACGTCTCCAATTGCGATTTGAGTTGTAGTTGGTTGAGGAGTCTTCTTGGGCCGAACTCACATAGGCCGAGCTTAATGTCGGGGCCCATTTATATTGGGCCTGATGCTTGGGCCTAGTAGTTGGACCGTATCCTATCATCCAGTAAACATTCATTCATGTTATATGCAGTTTGGGACGCCATTTCCTTGTTCACTTCAATCACTTCTCTGCTCATCTTCCTATCCATCCTGAGTTCACATATGCAGGAGATTACTTTCTATATGTTCTTCCCAAGAGATTAAACATGGGCCTACCTAGCCTCTCTGTGTCCATTACATTTATGTTGGTCGCCTTTAGTGCTACAATGTATCTCCTACTTCAAAGAGACGTCGCATGGCTCGTGGTGGCATTCGCTTGCTTGTCGGTGGCATCATTCGTGCTGCTGCAATTCCCTCTCTTGTTTACGTCATCTATTCCAACTACGGCCCTCGTATTTTCGGTAAGAAAAGCGATCGTTTTCTCTACTAATCATCCAACTTTCAATAGGAAGAAGTGCGAGGGAGACTAGTAATGATGTTTGGCTTGTTATTCCTATTGCTTTAGTTGTATGAGTACTTTTACCGAAACTTGATTATCGCTCTTATGTGTGTTACTGAACACCAGCATGATTTTTTTCTTGTTTTATTGCTGCGAAATGCAAATCATTCATAATAATTCTGTTCTGGCTCTTTCAATTTCATATATATACATAGGTGCGTATTTTCTCTCTTTTGATTGAAGGACTATGATTTCGGATTAAAGTCTCTATTGCCGCATGTACTATATACATATATATGCAATCACATGTAACCTATGTTCTAAATAAAATTTACACGTTATTTTATGTCATATTATAGTCGGTGCAAACATTCTAAAATATCTATCAACGAAAAATTAAATCGTCAATCATTGCAATCCAATCCCAGCATAAAGTTAAGCAATAATGTCAATATACATGATTTTGAATCGAAGCTCACAAACTTAATAGAACATGTAGAACTTCTAATCAACCCTAATTCAAGAACGACACTGTCAATTTCGGGCGATAAACAAAAATAAAATTACTCGAACGAAAGAAAAAGTCGGTTTATGAATTCGAAGAGGATCTGGTGAATAGATAGTCTAATTTCTGCTCCTTGAGTTTGGGTGAGGGAGGAGATTTGTTTTGGTATATGTTTAGGAGGGAGACGTAGGAGTTCTCAACATCCATCAAAATAAGCTCAGAACTCATTAGCTCAGTTCGGAGGTTTTACTGAAGAACTCATGGAGTGGAACATGTTTACTTCCATTATAGGAAATGTATTTGGATTCAAAGCCCTACGTGCTCTACGTCTGGAAGATCTGCGAATTCCTGTTGCTTATGTTAAAACTTTCCAAGGCCCGCCTCATGGGATCCAAGTTGAGAGAGATATATATCCTAATTATGGAATAATTAATCATGATAATTAATTATTAACTAAAAAATTGCAAATTATATAAAAATATTTATCAATCCCCATGCAAGTAATTTCTTGACACGAACACTATATATTCAAGACCTACATAACAAACAGTAACGAAAAACTATTCAAATTGTAAAGTAAGAAATGAAAATTCAAATATGTCATGCTTTCAATACTTACATCATGTAAGTTACATTAACAACCAAACTGGATCAGAACAAGATGTACCTACCCAATTGTAACCACCAAACTGGTTTAGAACAAGATGTACCTACCTAATTGTAACAACCAAACTGGATTAGAACAAGATGTACCTACCCAATTATGAAAACTAAAAGAAAATGAAAGTAAACTCAAATATCTGCATTAACGACATTATTAAACATATTCGCAGCCTCATATATGGTGAGGCCCACAAAAATGGATTATATATGCTATTCCTATGTTCGTTATAACAGTAAGTTAGCAATGTAGATTGTCCAGTTGTCCTTTCCAGAATTTTAAAATTCTAATAAATTATAAAAAAGTGTTAAAAGTCACTCTATTAACAAAAGCTTGCTACGAATCAGCAACGGCCTTCTTTATTGGTGTCGAGTTCGAAGGAGTTGATCCTAGAGTTGATATAAGACGTGCGAAGTCGTGAAATGTGTGATTTTATTGGTGTCGAGTTCGAAGGAGTTGATCCTAGAGTTACGGGGCTCTGACTAGATTGATATTTGTCCAGTTGATATGCAAAATACGTATTATAAGTATATTACTCTTTGGCATAGTGTATATTTTCGAATAATAAATCTAAATATATTACTTCACCCATTCACGATAAGTGTATCACTTGTAGACGGTACGAGTTCTAATAAAATTGTTGGTAGTTATTGTTTGAGTGGAGAAAGGATCCTAGCATGTGTTAGATTGTGGAGTAGTAGGAATGATTTTTGGTAAATAATGAAAAGTTATAAGGTTGAATAATAAGGAGTAGTGTCCTAAAAAGCAAAGTGATATAATTTTTGTGGACGCCAAATAAGACAGATTGTGATACACTTATCGTGGACGGAGGGAGTATAAAAGAGTCTTAGTTTCCATCTTAAAAAATAAAAATTGTTTCCTTATTAAATATTTAATTTAAGAACAGCAGTGTAATATAATGATTTTTGATTTTGTCTATAATGTTTTTACTTTATTCAAATTTTGGGAGATAACCTTGTAGTTTAATTTATATATATATATATAAGTTTTATATATTTGATATAAGATAATAATTATTTTGCACCTAAAATTCTATAAAATTGTGATAGTGTTTATTTATTTTTAGACATGGATTTATTGTTCAAGTCTGATAATTTATATTGGTCGCACCTACCATCGTGATAGTATAAAACAAATGTGTATTGAGCTACGTTCTCCTCGCGTGAATGTCATGAAGTTGCTCCCATTATACATGTATGTGCAAATTGCACACTCTTATTGCCGAAAATTGAAGAATGAAACATTTTGTTAAGTTTGTGATTGATCAGCTATTTAATTATGTGTGTATATATGTATATACAGTAGAAAAATCATATAAAATACAAATATGATACAAAAAGTACGCAAACTTCATTGAAATTGTAATGTTGTTGCACAACATTGAACGAAAAGTTGTTGTACTGAATTTAGTGCAACAAATTTATACATTCAGTGCAACAATATTAACGTGCGATTCAGTGTAGCTTTCATACTTTCGTACCATATTTACATTCTTACAATAATCCAACACATACCCTATATATATGTGTGCTCTGTGTGTTTAGTATGTACCATTTTGGTTAAAATGCCATTAGTTTAGGTATTAGTCTAATTAATTTAGCCTGTTGCTTCTACATCTATAGCAATTTGTCGGGGCTAGCTATAGAATATTCTTTTATGACATAATAAATATTTAGATGTATATATAAATTTTTTGCTGAACTTGTCCATAAGTTTTCTATTCTTCTATAACAAATTAACAAGTCCAGTACATTAGCCAAGATTTCACGTAATAAAGCAATGATTAAATATTCCTGAGCAAGTGGCAATTTTTAATTTCCAGTTGGAGGAGGAGAAGACAGATAATAATAACTTAATTAGTATGAATTCAATAAATTAAGAAATTAATGAAACCCAAAAGTAAACGATACAGCATATATATGCAGAACGTACTCGACCAGCAAGAATAATGAATGGAGTCGAATCGACTATAGTTTATATATATGTTAGTTGATAAGGCAGGTGAGAAGTTGAGAGCTTGGAAAAATGGCTTCTTCAGAATTGAAATACGCATGGCCGTCTACTGTGAATGTAGCAAACTTTGTGACGGTGAAGCCCAGCATGGAGGGAGATGAAAGAAGAAGCATTGATTTCAAGAACTGGAAAGAACAGATGGTTTGCCTGCTGGAGAGCCAAGACGTGCTGGGCTTCGTCGAAGGTGACATCGTGCAGCCTCCGGAGGAGGAGCAGCAGTACAAGCTGTGGAGAAGAACGGACAGACTTGTGATCAAGGGATGGATTTTAGGATCGGTTGGGACAGACGTGCTTGATGCAGTGCGGGACAAGGAAACTGCAAGGGACGTCTGGCTACACTTGGACAACATTTTCCAAGAAGATGAAGATTTAGGCCGCGAGAGCGGTCAGTTTTAACATTTTGTCCGATTTCCATCAGTAGTAGTACATTATTTGAATAGATATTTGCACTTTAGGTTTCTAGTATTCGTGTAAACATAAATGTCGGATCGTGTGATTGGTATACAAAGAGAAGAGATCTAGTGTGCCATATTTTTTTTTGCTAACATGTCTTATTATTATATCTATTATTATAATAATATTTTATGAAAATAAAATTTATTATAGTGTTATAAATCATACTTAACTTTTATTTCAAAAATAAATAAAATTTTAAAAAATTATATACTCTAACTTTGAATTTATCAACTTTAATAAAAGTAAAATTAAATGATAAAAATTAATTATATATTTTGATTGGATGGAACAAACCCTACTTAATAATATATAATATTATCCAGTTGTAGCCTTTACAGAATCGAACATAAATATTATCCTAAAATGTATAGCACTAGACGAGGTCAAGTTTTCACGATCTACTTCAAACTTTTTATAGAATAAGAGCTGCGGGAAGAATTCACTTTATTATCTCAAGGGAAAGCCCCAATATATAGTACAAGAAGATATATATGGAAGAGATTAATACAATCAATTATACAAACTAATGAAAATCAAATCCCTATAATTACGCTAAGTCAACTCTTCCTTAATCGCCCCAAGAAATGGACGTGTCACCACGGAAATTTTGAACGAAGCAAGCTAAACCGACTTGAGAGAGTGGTTTAGTAAGTAAGTCGTGAGCGATCGATGGTGGTAACATATGCAACTCGAAAGAAGCCCTTCTTAGATAAGTCACGCACAAAGTGAAGATCCAGAGCGATATGTTTCATACGAGAATGCATGACAGGGTTAAGAGCAAGGCGAGTAGCACCCAAATTGTCACATAACAACTTTGGTGGGGATGGTAACGAGATACCAAGTTCCCGGAAAAGCTGATATAACCAACAAACCTCCGCAGCAGTAGAAGCTAAAGCACGGTATTCAGCTTCAGTAGACGAACGAGCAACTCCCGTTTGTTTCCTTGACCGCCAAGATAGCGGGGCTGAATCAAGAAAGATGATATAGGCAGATGTGGATTTACCATCCTGGATATTTCCTCCAAAATCTGAATCAGAGTAGGCCGTTAATTGCAGTGATTGAGGGCAGCGTAGGAGGAGTCCATGATGGATCGAGCCTTTCAAGTACCGCATAATACGTTTAACACCAAGCCAATCATTGGCAGTGGGGCGAGACATCGACTGAGCCAATTTATTTATCGCAAAGAAATATCCGCCTAGTCATGGTAAGGTATTGTAACACGCCAATTGCACTGATATTCTTCGGATCAACATCCCGAGACGTAAAGATTAGAGGAAGTAGCCATAGGTGTAGTGATGTGCTTGAACCATCCATGTTGTGGCTAAGTAGATCAACCATGTATTTATGTTGTGAGAGAAGCGATTTTCTCGCATCGAGATACCTCAATCCCAAAAAATAGGTGAGTGCACCAAGATCCTTTAAGACAAATGTTGATTTGAGATGCTGCACTAGAGATTCAAGTAGAGCCTTGTGAGAACACATCGTAATAATATCATCGACATAAACAAGAACCAAGAGGAAGGCCCTGCGACGATAAATAAAAAGGCCGTGATCCGCTTGTGATTGAAGAAAGCCAAATCGAGTAGTCGTAACTCGAGTTTGATACCGGGCCGTGGTGCTGGCGGAGACCATACAATGATTTCTTGAGACGACATACATGGTTTGGATGATTCGGATCAACGAAACCTGGTGGTTGCTGCATAAAAACCGATTTTGTTAAAGTACCATGCAAGAAGGCATTACTTACATCTAACTGACGAAGCTCCCACTTGTAGAATAACGCAAAGGATAAAACTGTTCTGATGGTTACCGGTTTAATAACTGGACTGAACGTCTCATGAAAATCGACTCCGGGCCGCTGATGAAATCCTTTGGCTACGAGGCGAGCCTTGTATCTCTCTACTTGACCATCTGGTTTTCGTTTAACAGCAAATACCCACTTACAACCTACAAGGTTGCAATTCTCTGGTGGAGGAACAAGATCCCACGTGCCATGGGAGGCTAAAGCAGTAACCTCTTCCGCCATAGCTTGACGCCAATGCGAAATTTTTAAAGCCTGTGAGACAGATGATGGAATAGTTTCAGCAGGTAGAGGATGTTTGGTGGAGACATTAGCTGTAACTTGATGATGGAGTGACGGTAGTAACTCAGTTTGAAACCCCTCGAGTTGGCGAGAAAGAGTACGTTGACGCGAACTGCGTCGTGGTACATTTTCTGGAGCGACGTCACGAGCCAACGACATATCACTTCCAAGAGAGTGTTGTTCAGGTAACTGTGGTGGGCTGTTTGGAGCATCATGTGGTTCTGGTTGTTGCACCGGCGGAGAGATACGAACCATAGATAGCGGCAGAGAGGACGGTGTGGCTTCCGATGAAGATGATGGTAAAGAAGGACTAAAATCTGCAATTGCCTGTTCAAGAAACCGAACATGTCGAGAAATTAGAACCTTCCCGGTTGTAGGATCAAAACACTTATATGCACTTTGAGTAAGAGAGTATCCCACAAATATACATGGCCTCGATGCCGGCTCTAATTTACTCACAGTGTATGGACGCAACCATGGATAGCAAATACATCCAAATGTGCGTAGCTTGTCAGTAATTCGGCGACAATGAATAAAGCCTCAAATGGACAAAGAAACTGTAGAACTGGGGTTGGTAAACGATTAATCAGATAAACACTTGTTTGAAAAGCAAATGACCAAAAAGTTGGTGGTAATTTAGCATGATGCAATAGAGCCTTGCCAGTTTCAACAATGTGCCGATGTCGCTGCTCAACTATGCCATTCTGCTCAGGAGTATGAGGGGCCGTGGTGAGCCATTGAATACCATGTGTGGCGAAATAAGATTTTAGTGCCACAAATTCACCGCCATTGTCACTGTAAAAGTTCCGAATAGTCAATCCAAATTGGCGTTCAGCCAAGGGATGGAACTTTTCAACAATACTTTGACATCGACTTATGCACCATAGGAAAGAACCAACAATATTTTGTATAAGAATCCACCAAAAGCAAATAGAATCGATAGCCATCAACAGATATATGAGTAGGTCCCCACACATCAGCATATATGTAATGTAGAGGTTTCTCAGCAAGCAAAGAAGAATCAGTAAAAGGCAATTTATGAGTCTTGCAAGATAAACAAGAGTCACAAGGTATATCTGACATATCGGATTTAATAATTGGCAACTTATTTTACAAACAATAAGAGAACTGATACGGCGAGAGGGATGACCCAAACGCGAGTGCCAAGTTTGTAAACTGGTACGCAGACCAAGACTATTGAAATGAGCAGAAAATAATGGGGAATCTGCAACTTGTAGACACCTTTCTCACATTTTCCTCGAGCCGAGGCGCCCCCGTAGTTCGGTCCTTCACAAGAAACAAATTTGAAAAGAATTCCACGGAAACATTGTTATTTTTAGTGAAGCGATGTACCGATATCAAGTTATGATCCGCTTGTGGCACACACAAAACGCCGATAATCGGAAAGTACGTGAAGGAGACAAAGAGATGTGGTACCGGTATGAGTAATCGGCATAGTAGAGCCGTCGTGAGGTGAACCTCCTCCGCACTGGTCATATTCGGAGTGGATGGAGAGGTTTCAAGATCATGTGTTAAATGATGGGATGCACTGAATCCATCAACCAAGAATTGTTAGTGGAATCATTTGGGACCGAGCCACATTTGCAATGCATTCCGAGCGATGAGAATTTCCGGCATGTTTTGGCCGTGTGGCGAGCGTCTCGCATAATTGGCAAATAATGCGCCGATTCGGTTTGATGAACTTTGTACCATGGGAGGTACCGAACCGCGACCACCTCGCGACCACCACCATTTCTTCCGCGACCACCTCTTCCGCGATAAGGAGTAAATGGGTAATTACGTTGATTATGAGACGGTTTGACCGAGCCGCATTCACGGATCGACGGATCAGATTTGGAGTCTTCAAGCCCTTCCACAAATTTTTCTTGGGCCATCAAAAGATCCATAAGTTGAGGGAACGAAATCGAAGACGATTGAGCACGAATCGAAGCAAAGAATATCGCGAAATTTGGTGAGTCCCCAAAACGTATAGGGTGAAATCATCGTCAGATACCGGGGCATCAATTAGGGATAATTCGTCAACTTTGGCTTTGAGCGAGTGCATGAATTCAGCAATGGTGCGATTTCCCATCTTGGCTGATTGCAAGTCAGCCTTTAACTGCATTACTCGAGCCCTCGACTTGCTAGCGAAAATGGAATGGAGCCGCGCCACGCAATGGTGATGAGGTGTATGAAGTGATATAGGGAGCCACTTCATCCGTTAATGAGCCTTGTACAAAGGCATAAACCAACTGATCCTGGCGGAACCACGCCCGGTAGGACGCGTTGGTCGTCGGTGGCATGGGAGAACCGAAATCGACATAGCCCAACGATCATGGCCGCTTAGTATGGCAAGAACCAATGTTAGCCATTGTGGAAAGTTTGCCGGTGAGTTTGTGGGACGATGGGAAAGGCGGTAATGACATGTGATGAGATGGTGTAACGGTGTTGGTGGGAGTATCGTGGCCATTAGGAGGACGGTGATAGTGTAGATTAAGTTTACGAGGAAGCGTGTGAATAATGGACCGATGAAGCTCGATACCATATAGAATAAGAGCTCAGGAAGAATTCACTTTATTATCTCAAGGAAAGCCCCAATATATAGTACAAAGATATATATGGAAGAGATTAATACAATCAATTATACAAACTAATGGAAATCAAATCCCTATAATTACGCTAAGTCAACTCTTCCTTAATACTTTTGTTTTGATTTTCCTTGAGTGTGGCTTTTTTGTTCAATATCTACTTCAAATATTTATATATGCTAAAAAATAGTATGGACTTAAACAGTTGGATTTTATTCTGCAAGTTGGCACTACTAGTTTGGGTGAAACAGTTAAAGTGGATGGGATGACGATATAACCAACCCAACCCACCCACTCCCGGTCCAAATTTCAATGGATGGTTGGATTTTGAGGCCACGAATGGGCACGTACAATCTGGAGAGACATCTGGCCTTTGAAAGGGATTGAAGGTCATTCTATCTGTTCACGTAGTTAGATTCTATTTATAAGAGAAGCCAAAGTAATAACCTATTCTTTTTCATAGCTCCAATCCTTATTCGTCAATAAACACTGCGATAATTTTTTACCCTTTACATAATGGTAGATTGCAAACATATCGTCCGATGGAGATTCAGGCAGCGAGAGCGGTCAGTTTTAACATTTTGTCCGATTTCCATCAGTAGTAGTACATTATTTGAATAGATATATGCATTTTAGTTTTTTAGTATTCGGGTAAACATAAATGTCGGATCTTGTGATTGGTATACAAAGAGAAGAGATCTAGTGTGCCATATTTTTTTGGACAACTTATCTCATTATTATATCTATTTTAGGTAATATTTTTTATAAAAATAAAATTTATTATAATATTATAAATCATACTTAACTTTTATTTCAAAATAAATAAATTTTTAAAATTATATACCTAACTTTTAATTTAACTTTAATTAAAGTAAAGTTAAATGATAAAATAATTATATATCTTAATTGGATGGAACAAACCCTACTTAATAATTGCAAAATTAAATTAAAGCATATAAAACTAAAATAGAAGATTTTTTTTTGGAAAAATCAAAAAATTGAAAGTGAGACAATAATTATGGGACACTCAATCTCAAGCCGTATACAAAATGATAATTACCACACAATAGACAAACTTTTGACGTTTTGGTTTTACATACAATTTTAAATTGTGTCAAAAGATAAATGAACTCTGAAATTTTGCAATTGTAATATAATTATTTTCGACCAATGAAAAATACATGTGTATTTGATTTTGCACTAATTCAATTTTAATTGGTTGAAAATGTGAACTATGTTAAATAAAGTTCACGTGTCTAGTGACACAACTTAAAAATTCTATGCAAAATAGAAAAGAACGGCTGAAGGTTGGTAATTTCTGTCAATTATCCCTTTTTATTTTCACTAGCTAAATAGTACGTACATTAAATGTAAAATTTATGAATTTGAGTGATATATATATATATATATATATATATATATATATATATTATTTCAATATATATTGAAGAAGTTTAATATAAATTAAAAGGATTTTTATCTAATATCTAAATAAATAAAAGATGCACTTCGTTGGTTCTGTGCATGGACTTTATACATGTTGTGCATAGTTCATTGGATCGCAAAAAAAAAATAGTTCTTATATGATTCAATATATATATATATATGCAAATCAAATTTCAAAACAAGACTCTTTCCGTATTAATATAGATTAGTTAAACTCGAGTTTTCTGCGGCAGGTGGAGATTTTAGCATGTATTTGGCAGTATACCAAGCAGCGCAGAGAGGGGAGTGGGACACTGCCATGAATTTTTCCAAGGCGATATACATAAATTAAGCAGCACCATTATCGGTTCAGCGTCAGAAACAGCTCTCCATGGAGCCGTTTTGACTGGAAAAGCAAACGATATGGTGAGCAAGTTGGTGGAAATCATGCCACGCGAGGCCTTGGCCCTCAAGGATTCTGCTGGGGATACAGCCTTACACAATGCTGCCGCTGTAGGAAACACAAAAGCAGCCAAGGCTTTGGTTCAGAAAAATCCGGAATTGCTACACATATTCAACGATGGCAACCGATTCCCTGTCCTGTTAGCAGCCATAAATTGCCAAAAGGAAACAGTAGATTACTTGATATCCGCGCACGAGGCCAACGCCGAGCATAACCCTTTCTTTGAGGGCCAACTGGGCGTGCAGCTGTTGAATGCAATAATAACTTCTGAGTTTGTTGGTCAGTCCAAAATTACTTCAATTTACTTATACATACATAACTTAATATCCTTGTTTGTTAGATATTGCATTGGATTTGGCTCACAAGTACCCGAATTTGACTCTTCTAAGAAACAAAAACGACGGTAGATCCGTGTAGAAAGTGGAAGAGAGCAGAATATAGAATGAAGAAAAGAGAGAACACTGTAATTCTTTTATTATCAAAAGTCACGTGTACAAGAGGAGTACAAGTATTATTTATAGAAGGAAAGAAAAGGTAACGTAGCTAACAAAATGTAACAAACTTATAACAGAAAGATCCACGTGTCAATACACAATTAAGCTACGTCCATATGCGTCATGCATCATGCAGGACCACGCTTCCTATGCTCCTTAATGCTGCTCCGCAACCATCTGCACTGCCTTGTCATCTCTATACCCCCCGGCAAGCTGGGCATGGTGGATATCCACCATCCCAAGCTTGAGTAAAAGACACCGAAAACGAGGCCCAGTCAAGCTTTTGGTAAACATATCTGCAAGCTGCACATTAGTAGACAAATACGTGGGAATAACGAAGCCATTCTTGTAGTAATCTCTGATCAGGTGGCAGTCAATGTCAAGGTGCTTTGTGCGCTCATGGAATACTTGGTTCTTGGTAATATGTATGGCAGCCTGGTTGTCACAATAGAGAGGAATAGGTGTAGGAATAGTGATGAAAAAATCAGTGCACAAGTAAGAAAGCCAAAGTAATTCCCGAACGGTGAAGCTGAGAGCTCGATATTCAGCTTCTGCAGAGGAGACCGAGACCGTTGTTTGCTTCTTGCAACGCCAAGAGATAAGGCATTGCCCAAGGAAGACACAGTAGCCAGTCAAAGATCTACGAGTATCATGGCAAGAAGCCCAATCAGCATCACAAAAGCCTGTAATCTCAAATGAACTGGAAGAGGGGAAGAATAAACCCAGAGATGGGCAGCCTTTCAGATACTTAAGAACGTGCAAGGCAGCTTCCCAGTGATGTTGACATGGAGTGGATACAAACTGGCTCAATTGCTGAGTTGCATAACTGATATCTGGACGGGTAAGATTCAAATAAAGAAGCTTACCTACCAACCTTCTGTAAGAATCAGGATTCTCCATAGGAAGAGAGGAAGAGCTAGACAACCCAAGACCCGTGGGAAGAGGAGTGGCAGTGGACCGTGAACCAAGAAGGCCTGCTGAAGCTACAAGGTCTAAAATATATTTGCGCTGATTAAGTGAAGTTCCCGAAGGTCCCCGAGCTATCTCCATACCCAAAAAATATTTAGCTATCCCCAGATCTTTGATAGTAAATGCTGTGTTCAGATAATTTTTAACTTCAGTAATGAGGGTTTCATTAGCTCCTGTCAACAAGATGTCATCAACATATACAAGCAAACATGTAAACGATGCTCCCGACCTTTGGTAAAAGGCAATGGTCATGAGGTGATTGAATGAAACCATAGTCGAACAACTTTAAGCAAAATTCGCATTCCACCCCGTGAAGCCCGCTTTAATCCATATAAACTCTTGGTCAGTTTACATACTTGTCCTTGTTTAGCCTTAGTGTAACCTGGAGGGGGATTCATATAAATCTCTTCATGAAGGAAGCCATGTAAGAATGCATTATTTACATCTATTTGATGAATAGCCCATTGTTCATCGTACACGTAATCAAAAACGTACACTCACTAGTTTAGCAACAGGCGAGAAAACCTCAGTATAATCTATTCCAAACTCCTGGTTATAGCCCTTGGCAACGAGTCTAGCCTTGTATCTCTCAACACTACCATCAACACAAAGCTTAACCTTATAAACCCACTTACATCCAATAGGTTTCTTGTCAGGAGGTAGATCAACAATAATCCACGTCTCATTAGATTCCAGAGCACTAAGTTCCTTCTCCATCGCCTCAACCCATTCTTTGCTTAAGCTTGCAATTTTGTACGAAGATGGTTCCCGGACATTGCTAAGCTTAATAAGAAAAGTGTGTAATCGAGGATGAGACAAGGAGATATGCAATAAGGAAAAGTAGGTGGGGTTAGCATGGAACTTGATGCAGTAACATGCGACACCGAGAAGTCACTTCCATGCACATAATCATTCAACCATGCAGGAGGTTTGACTTGTCTAGATCGGGTTCTATGTAAAGCTTTATCCATTCCCTCAACATTAGAAGAAGGATTCTCAGCATCAGAGTCAGGCTTCTCACTATCACCGGGCAATGGGTAGGATTCACGAGAATCAACATTGGTCTCAGGACAAATAAGAGGATAATCAGAAAATAATCTATCCTATCCCGAGATGAACTTGCTTCAAGATTTAAATTGATAGAATCTTGAAGGATATTTATGAACTATAAATTTCACATCTCTTCCAATAATCATCCGAGAGTTGTCCATATCGCATAAAAGAAATCCTTTGTGAAAAGCAAAGAAACCCAAGAACACACACTTCAAGCATCGACTATCAAATTTCGATCTACTAGGAGAGGTATCAACCGCATATGCTAAGCATCCAAATGGATATACTTCATCTAGAATGTGTTCTTTCCCATATAATAAAGAAAATGGACATCTCCAATTCAAAACCCGACTAGGTGTTCTATTCAATGACCATGTTGCCATAAGTAAAGCATAGGACCAGAACTTTGAGGAGTTTACTCTCAAACATCAAGGCTCGTGCTATCTCGCTGCACTTCTATGCCTTCTCTCAACTATGCCGCTTTGTTGAGGTGAGTATACACATGATTTTGGTGTATAATTCCATGACTAGAAAATAACTCCCCTATGTTCTTATTAATAAATTCGCACCCATTGTCTCGTCCTCACATGCTTAATGGCTTTATCAAAGTGTGTCTTTACCATATTTATAAAATGTTTGATAACAGAAAACACTTGATCTTTCGTATTAATCGTGCACGCCCAAGTGACACTACCGTAATCTTCCACTAATGTCACCATAAATTTAACATTATCAATGCATTCCACATTGTATGGCCCCATACATCAATATGAACAATTTCAAATAAAGACGTTGTTCTTCGATGCAAAACAGGAAAATACAAACGTGATTGCTTGGATCGAGCACATACCTCGCATTCCTTCAATGCCTCCATGTCATGTGCTGAGATTATCCCCTTGAACATAGACATATGCTCCATAGTCTGCAAAGATGGGTGCCCAAGAATCGCATGTCAATCCTTTATCTTAGACGAAGATCTGTTCAAAACAGCATTGCATGAGTTCTGCCTTCCAATAATATACAGATTTCCCAAACTCTCACCCAACCCCATAATGCAATCTGAGTTCAGTTTTTGAATAATACAATGTGTTCCAAGGAAAACACATCGAGCTGAATTCTCTTTTATCAACTGAGCAACAGATATAAGGTTGTGAGTAAACGATGGCGCAAGAAGAACATTCTGCAATGTAATATTTTCATTAATCTCAACATTCCCCATGAATAATACTTCTTTAATGCTTCCATCCGGAAGGTGGATCTTCTGTGGTTCAAGAAGCTTGGTTCTTGTCTTCATCAATTCTGGATTGCTACATATATGAGTGCTTGCTCCTGAATCAATAATCCAACTCTCCTTTTCCACACCATCTAAGATGCCAAACGCATAGTGTCCATTGAAATCCTTGTATTGATCAGCATCACTTTGCACCATATTAGCATTGTAGCTACGCTTCAGTGAATCATCTTGCTTTTCAGTCACCAATTTTTCCATATATTTCGCTAGCTCCTCCTTTATTATCTTCCCGATATTCATATTGGATCCAGCTTTATCCACATAACACTGTTCTTCATCTTCTTTGTTGGACAATGAAGAATTCTCAGCAAAATTCACCTTGTACTTTGCCTTTGCATCTTTTACCTTCCTGTACCATTCAGGAAACCCGTGTATTTTGAAGCACTCCTTCTCCTCATGTCCAGTTTTGTTACAATGATTACAGTATAGACTCAACTTCTCATCTCTGCCGCGCCTTCCTTTAAATTGATAAACCTTCCCATTGCTGAATCCTCTACTGGACTGATATCCAACATTCATGGCCACTGAGTTATTCAGGTTGACAGTGTTATCCATGGATATCTTTTGCTCTTCTATTTGCAATATCATTGAGTAGGCTTTATCCACACTCGGGAGAGGATCTAAGAATAGAATCTGATTTCTGGTGTTGTCATAACCATCGTTTAAACCATTTAGGAATTGCATCAATTTTGATTTTCTCCTCTCTATCATCGTGTGTCGCATCACGCTTGCGTGTCACAGGAGGTAATACCATTTCAAGTTCACTCCACATTGTGATCAACTTATTAAAGTATATCAACACACTTTGATTTCCTCGACTATAACCACCGATTTCATGTCAGAATCGTACTATTTTGGGACCATTACTTTTCCCAAACCTATGATTCAAAGCATCCCATGACTCTTAGTACTATCGATATGCACAAACGAATCTATCAATTCCTCGGATATCGAGTTGATAATCCATGATGATACCATATAACTGCCTTCACCCAAGCTTTGTAGTGAATAGAATTAGGAATAGGTTTCAAGAACTACCATCTAAAACTCCGCTTACTTTTAGCTCCTAAGGCACGCTTTATGGATCTACTCCAATTCAAAAAGTTATTTCCATTTAGTGAAATGATACCAATTGCATACCGTGATGATCTCCATGATGTAGTCAGAGAACTTCTCCAATCTGATGATCTTCCATCGGATCCGCCTCCTCTTCCTCGCTCCTCGTGATACTTCTAGAACCCGAACTTCCGTCTAATCTTTCTTCGTCTTCGTGATCTCTGTCAGTAGTTTCTTCGTCAGCCAATATATTCCAAGCTACTCTTCTGGTTTTCCCCATTTATATTGAGCATGCATATCTTAGCATTGGCTCTGATACCATGTAGAAAGTGGAAGAGAGCAGAATATAGAATGAAGAAAAGAGAGAACACTGTAATTCTTTTATTATCAAAAGTCACGTGTACAAGAGGAGTACAAGTATTATTTATAGAAGGAAAGAAAAGGTAACGTAGCTAACAAAATGTAACAAACTTATAACAGAAAGATCCACGTGTCAATACACAATTAAGCTACGCCCATATGCGCCATGCATCATGCAGACCACGCCCTATGCTCCTTAATGTCGATCCGCACTATCAACAATTTCTGAAACGGACACCTTATTCCCAAGGACAGATGGTTTCACCTGGTGGCAAAAGTTTATTTACCATCGTACATATCAATCAAAATAATTTGAGGTTTAAAGTGATATTTACCATTTGAAAAAAATAATTAATACATAAATATTTCTAAGGAAATGGAAAAGAGAGTTCGTTTCGCATTTACAATTTGCAATACTATATTCATATACCAATATTTCCTAATTGTTCAAGAATATTATTTCACTGCAATAATAGATATTCCATTATCTCTAAACTTATTTTAAAAACTTATGGAAGTGTGACTCATTCGAGTTAAAATTTGGTACTTATAATGATCTGAATCCAAACCTTAATGATAAATTTATAATTTTGCTCGTATTTAACTGATTAAGTCATGTATAACTTTTATTTGACAGATCAAGTCCCATTAGACAATTAGACACATCGTGCTATTTGATGGGTTAAGTCCAATTAAACTATGAGGCACAAAATTCTCACGTTCTTATAATGTAGAGAGAGAGGGAGTCGAGTCTCATGCAATAAACTATGAAAGCTTTGATCTTTAAGAATGTTTACGTTTTTGTCCTGCTTTCAAATCCTCGAAAACTTTTTTCTTATCTGTTCGTCGACGTTGATGGCCTAAACTAGCAGCAATATTTGTTTAATTTTGTAAAAAGTTTCCTATATGTGTAGGTATTCCTATAAATATTTCTAAATCCGAAGCTGGTCAGAGGAGTACATCTGTTGCCCATGACATTGAAAATTTAAGTATCGATGGCGCATCGCACAGAAAGTACTCCACCTCGTTTCAGATTATCTCTAAAGGAAAGTTATATATCTCAGTTCCATTCTATATTTAGACTTCAGAAAGTCGTTCATAAATTTTGGTTTATTTATTATTAGATCTCGTGAACTTGTAACATAAATCTAAGATTATTGTTGGGCTGATTTACAGTTGGGAAGAAGCTGGAATCCATGATTTGGTATATCATCGAAAATTTAGGTAACAATCTGGCAACCGTGTGTTATTAAAGTTCTAACTGGACTTGTTTTTGTGGTGTAATAAATAAATCTGAAAGTTGAGTAAATGATCATATAGTGCCTAAAGTGAACGAACTGAAGGAGAAGAAAGCAACTCGTCAACAAGCACTACGGCTTGTGAAATACTTGTGCAACCAAATAGTATCTTTGCCTGAAAATGAAACTTCAACTATATTCCAGATATCTATTAAGCTGGCGGCCAAGTACGGCATCAGTGAGATTGTGGAAATGATCATACACAAGTTTCCTATGGTTACTTTTCATAGAGATGATGATACTGTCAGGAATGTATTTCTGCCAGTATGTTATGAACCTCATTTATAATATGAGTGACCGCAGGTATATGTTTTTCGACTCCACAGACGACGTGGACAACAATTTGATGCACATATGCGGAAAGCTAGCTCCTCCTAACAGACTCAATCTTGTTGCTGGTGCCGCTCTACAGATGCAGCGCGAGTTACAGTGGTTTAAGGTACCATAAATCAACCCATTGACAATGATTTAGATTTTGAATTGATGGTTATTCTTCCACCAGTGTTTTCGATTTTTCCACGTACAAGAAAAACTTACACGACTAAATGGTGGATGTCCCACAAAATATTGATGCTTTCTGCTAATAAATACATTTTGTATTCTACAGGAGATGGAAAATTTTGTCCATCCTTCACGCAGAACATGGACCAACGACGAAAAGCAAACTCCACAGATGTTATTCACAAAGGAGCACGAAAAGTTGAAAGCAGATGGAGAGAGGTGGATGAAAGACACGGCTAATGCATGCACCATCGCGGCAGCATTAATCGCAACAGTAGTGTCTGCATCTGGCATGCCACTACTCTCCAGAGAACCTTCATTCGTGTTATTTGCGGTTTCGGACGCCATGTCGCTGTTCACTTCCATCACTTCTCTGCTCATGTTCCTCTCCATCTTGACCTCACGTTATGCAGAAGAGGATTTCTTGTATGTTCTTCCCAAGAGGTTAAGCATGGGCCTGCTTAGCCTTTTCGTGTCCATTACGTTTATGCTGATTGCCTTTAGTGCTACACTGTATCTCCTACTTCAAAGAGACGTCGCATGGTTTGTGGTGCTGGTGGCTACGTTCGCTTGCTTGCCGGTAACATCATTCGTGCTGCTGCAGTTCCCACTCCTTGTAGACGTCATAAATTCAACTTATGGCCCTGGTATTTTCGGTAAGAAAAGCAATCGTATTTTGTATTAGTCATCCATGTTTCAGCAACAAGCTCGAGCGCACAACTACTCGCGCAAGTTTAGTTGATTTTCAAACTCTGTGTTGAAGTAGATAGGTGTAAAGGGTGGTTGTTAATATTAGACTCGGTCTTATTTTCTTATTTATTAATCCCATGCATGTTATTCTTAAGAAGAAGTGGTTTCTACTTCTTTTCTATTTTATCCCAAAATTGTATTTGAATAGGCGATCAACGGGTTTGTTTATTCCTATTCTTGTTTTCAGTAAATATACAACAAGATGTAAATGTATACTAATCTGCTTTACTCTATATTTCCTATTATAGATGTATAATTATCTTTTATAGAATTTAATTTACTTATTTTATCCTATTATATATGTGTTATTTAACGGTAATATTATTTACTTTAAAAAACAATTTGGTCACTTAATTGTAAGGATGTACTCACATGAACACATATGGAACCATACTTAATTAGGATTAATAATTCCTAATCGGGAGCTAATAAATCTTGGTTGGAATTAATACATTCTAATTGAGTATACTCTCCACATATCCTTACTTGAGTACATTCTTACATGGTCTGGATATACTATTGGAATTAGTACCATTTTTCTCTTTCCCATGCTCACGCACATCCACACCATCCCTTCTAAATTATCTGAATGATTAAACATTCCCCATGTACCTACTGTGAATTTATATATTCCCAATTGGAGGGGGAGAAGGTGCAGATTTGAAATATGCATGGCCGTCCAGTGTGAACTTTGCAAACTTTCTAAGTGTGAAGCCGTGCGTGGAGGGAGATGAAAGAAGCAATTTCAGAATCTGGAAAGAACAGATGGTTTGTCTGCTGGAGGGTCAAAACGTGTTGGGCTTTGTGGATGGTCAAATTCTGCCTCGGGAGAAAGAAGAGCAGTGGAAGATGTGGAGACGAACGGACAGGCTTGTCAAAGGATGGATTTTAGGATCAATTGGGAGAGACGCGCTCAACTTCCTGTGGGAGAAGGAAACTTCAAGGGACGTTTGGCTAGAGTTGGACAAAATTTTCAAAGAAGAAGAAGAAGACAAGAACGAGAGCAGTAAGTTTTGTCCTCCAATTTCCATCGGTACTATATTATTTGAATAGATATTTGCATTTAGTTTATTAATATACGTATCACAATATTTTCAAAGAAGAAAAGCAAGAAGAAAAAGAAGAAAGAAGGGAAGAAAAAGAAGAGGAGAACGAGAGCAGTAAGTTCTGTCCTCCAATTTCCATCAGTACGTACTATATTTATTTGAAAGGCATATAAATACATAAATTTTAATGTGATTTTGGTTTTACACATGAATTTTAAAAGGAATATAAAAATACACGAATTTTGACATGAACTTTAAAATGAGTATACAAATAAATGAATTTATTAATTGTAATAATTTTACCACAATTTATTTTTCGGATAAATTGAAACTGACATGATATTAGATAGTGAAAATCTTAAATTTCTTATGTGAAGAAGAAGAAAACATCTGTAGTAGTCTACTTGTTCATCATATACTCCATTTACAAATTGTGGGTTTATGATTTGAAGTGTTCTCTTCATTTTGTGTGTTTGTGTTATATTCTTTTACTTTTTTTCGTTAAGTGTATATATGTGTTTTGTGTGTGTTAATGAGTCAATGCACGTATTTTACCAAGTGTAAATGTTTCTTCATATTTTATTTATTATTTTATTTCCATGTCGTTATAACTCATCATATCTAACATCATGTCGGTTTCAATTTGGTCGAAAAAATAAATCGTAGTAAAATTACTAAAATTAATAAGTTCGTATATTTATATATTCATTTTAAAGTTTGTTTGCAAAATCAAAATTATATCAAAGTTCGTGTATTTATATACTCCTTTTAAAATTCGTGTGCAAAATCAAAATCACATCAAAGTTTGTATATTTATATACCAATAATCCTTATTTTTCATTTAGCTTATTAATATTCGTGTTAGCAGAACTGTCGGTATCCAAAATACAATAAAATGTTATTTTTGGTTTTGCATGTAGACAATTTTTCAACCGTATCACAAAATAAATGAACTTTGACCCACGTGGAATATTATATGGGTTTGTTGTCGTGTCCATATGGATATATAGGGGTGAGCAAAATATCCGAAAACCGAATAAACGAACCGAACCAAACCGAAAAATCAAATTTGGTTCGGTTAATTCGGTTAAAACCGAATTAAAATTCGATAATTCGGTTTTCGGTCGGTTCGGAATATTTTTAACCGAATAACATAAAACCGAATTATATATACAATATTATTTATTTATTTATTTATTTATTTATTTAATATTATAATTTTAATATATCAATATCTTTAATCCTATCCATTTCTCTCTCTCCTATTATATCAATATATAATATTTGTAAAATATAATATTATTTATTTATTATATAATACTATCAATTATTTTTTTGCAAAATATTTTGTATATATATAATATATAAAATGTATTTTATGTATATAATATCAATATATATATTATTTATATATTCATTTGAAAAAATATTTTTTCCTACAAATAAACCATTTTTATATATATAATATTATTTATTTATTCTTTTGAAAAAATATTTTTTTGCTAAAAATTGGTTAATCGAAATAACCAAATATATTTCTTATTTATTCGTTTCCATCGAATAAAATTCGTTCGGTTCGGTTCGGTTATTTTTTTGAAAAATTCGGTTAATTCGTTCGGTTATTTTTTCGTCCGAACCTATGGATATACATGTATATTCGATCTTGTTCCATGTCAATTTTAATTGGTCGAAAATATGATTATGATATAATTAAAAAATAAGTAACGTTCATATATATATATATATATATATATATCTTGTGACACAATTTGCATAGTATATTAAAAGGCTGATAGTTCGTATTTTAGAATCGATAATTCAATTCTAAATACCAGAAAATGAAAACAAAATACTGCTTCGTACCAAAAAACAAGTTTTTTTTTGGTTCACATTCCTATGCCCTGCCGGCTGCCACACTCTATCGATATTGATATTTCTGGTTTCACGTTGCCATTAATATCCTTGTACTGTTTATGCATGCATGAGCAAAGACAGTATAACAAAATACTAAGATATCATGAAACTCTATATCATACATTCTCCCCCCTCTTTTTGCGTTTGTCTCGTATGTGAGTGATTTCTGATCGGTATGGATAAAACTAGCTCATTGACAAGCCTACTTAAACTTAGGCTTGTCAATAGATGGGTTTTACTCGAATCAGAACCAATAAATAAGTATTGGTTCTGGTTTAATTTGGAATCGAAACCGGAATCGGATTCAGATCGAATCGGATCATCAAACTATGGATCTAAACGGTTCGGGTCTAAAATGGATCTGGAACCAGAACTGAAACCAGAACCGTTGTTTCAAAATTTAATGGGTTTTGAGCGGTTCCGGATCGATCCGGATAAAACTCACCCCATTGACATCCCTACTTGGACCTAGTGGATAGTGGGGGCACTACTACAAAAACCACTTTTCTCTACACCTTATAGACTACATTTTTTCGTGAAAAGCGTAGTCTATAGGTATAGACTACGCTTTTGTATCAAAAGCGTAGTCTATGTGCGATTTTTTTGAAGTATAGACTACGCTTAACAAAAGCGTAGTGTGAATGCGTAGTCTATAGTGGGTATAGACTACGCTTAACAAAAGCGTAGTATAAATGCGTAGTCTATAGTGGATATAGACTACACTTAAAAAGCGTAGTGTATGTGCGTGTTTTTAATAAAAAGCGTAGTCTATGTCATAAATTTAAAAAAAAAAAAAAACTAGGCTTCCAGGGATTCGAACTCACGACATTGAGTTTGTTAACATATCACTTAACCATTTCACCAACAAGTCTTCGTCTCTCATATCTGGACTTTATTTGTATTTATATTATAAGGTGAACCCAATTCTGACTCATGCCTCGAATTCAATCTCTCTCAGTCTCATATCACTTAACCATTTTCAGACTTAGTAAAAACTTACGTACTCCCGCGCCCTGTCGTCCTTTCAATTTTTATATATTTATTTTAAACATGGTATAGACTATTTTTCACATATTTTATACTTTAAAATATATATTTTTAATTACTAAATATAAAATTATTATTATAACCCTAGTGTTTTTAAAACCCGGTGGGATCCATTGACGGGGTTATAATAATAATTTTATATTTAGTAATTAAAATATATATTTTAAAGTATAAAATATGTGAAAATAGTCTATACCATGTTTAAAATAAATATATAAAAATTGAAAGGGATCTAAACATAGAAAAAATGAATTGTTTCTTCTTTTTTTTGCAATGAAAATACCAATTTTGATTGTTTCTATAGACACATTAATTATTTTTTAAGCATATAACACTAAGTTTTAATTTTTCAAATTAAATTGTTATATATTTTTAATTTTAATTATAAAATTATTTTTATGAATTTATAAAATTATGATTATTTGCATCCCATATATTTTTTTGATCCCCTGATCAAAATTTCTGGATCCCTTTGATCAGTTCCGACTGCCGAGAACCTTATAAATGCATTCCACTAATAATGAAACTGATCCATCCAAATAAAGTATAAAATTAAACAAAAAACACAGAACCCTATAACATCCCTCGATTATATATATGTTAACAATATCTTTCTTTTTCTTCTTCTTATGAATAACTGCGTCAGAAAGATGACTGAACTCGCGTATAAATCTGTTTAGGAATGCGGTGAATGGATGTTTTCCTTTTCCTTGTAGGTTTTATTTTCTTGTTACATGTAGTTTTCGGTTTCATGCAAGGCAAACCATATTCTGTAAACAAGGCTCTTTTTACATTAACTGGAATATTCCGCAGCAGTTGAAGATTTTAGCAGGTATTTGCCGCTATGCCGAGCAGCAATGAGAGGTGACTGGGACACGGCAAAGAATTTCTTCCAAGACATAAATGAATTAGGCAGCACCATTATCACTTCAGACAAGGAAACAGCTCTCCATGTAGCCGTTTCGACAGGAAAAGCGAACAATGTGGTGAACGAGTTGCTGAAAATCATGTCACAGGACGCGTTGGCCCTACAGGATTCTGGAGGGGATACAGCCTTACACAATGCTGCCACTGTTGGAAATACAGAAGCAGCAAAGGCTTTGGTTAAGAAAAATCCAGATTTGCTATTTATTCTGAATAATGAGAATCGATTTCCAGTCAAATTGGCAACCATAAATTGCCAAAGGCAAACACTTGAGGGACAACTGGGCTTCAGGCTGTTTAGTGGAACAATTATTATTATTTCTTCATTTACCTACCTACCTACCTACCTACTATTTACATATACATACTTATCCTTGCCTGTCATCAGATGTTGCATTGCATTTGGCTCATAAGTACCCAAAGTTGGCTCTACTGAGAGATATTAGGGATGATGATTCTGCACTATCAGTTATTGCTAGGATGGGCACCCTATTCCCAAGGACAGAAACTTTCAGCTGGTGGCAAAAGTTTATTTACCACCATAAGAACTCATCTCACTTCAAATGCTTTTAAACTTTCATTAGCAATTCATTATTCGATTATGAAATATGATAAAATTAATGGAAGATCTTAATAACTTTTGCATAAATAGGAGTAGTTGTTCATAACTAAATTTGTTTCCATACGTATAATATTATTCATATATCTTAGGATAATAAAATATTGTAGCTTACTTTTAAACAAACAATCAATAATAGCTTCAAAAATTAAAATAGTTGAGCATAATAAATTAATTAATTATAAATGTCAATGTAGTTCAATTTAATTTATAAAAATTACATCTTGATTTTCTTATACCAATCATAAGTCCACAATGAATTGTAAATTTAAATACAACCATAGGATAAGAACAAAGTATATAAGCTATATAAAGAGTAGCAAAAAATAATACATTTTAAATTTAGAATTTTTAAATTCTGACACTACAAAAATACAGACGAACAGCGACGGATTAGCGACGGCCAAAATACGGGTCGTGATTCTGCGACGGATTAGCGACAGAATACAAACGAATTTAATTTTTTTTATTAACGACGGATTGGCGACAAACCAACGACGGCATGTGGCGGGAATATCTCACGCGAATTTTTAACGACGTAATAACCTTCGCTGGTCCGTCGTTAAATTTACGAACTTTTTATTTTTTTTATTGTGCACTTAATTTAACGACGGAATATGTCCGTCGTTAAATCATAACTGTCGTTGATCCGTAGTTAAATTATCAGAATTTTATTTTTTTATTTTGCACTTAATTTAACGATAGATTATTTCCGTCGTTAATATTATTTTTAAAATGTTTTATTCGAAATAGTTATAACGACGGAATATAGTCCGTCGTTAAAATTAGTTTTTTATTTTTTTCTCTAAGAATTTTAACGTCTGAAATATACGTCGTTGGTCCGTCGTTAAACTTAACGACGGACCGTATCCGTCGTTAGATTAACGGATTTTTTACTTTTTTTTTTATTTTGCACGTAATTTAACGACGGAGTGTGTCCGTTGTTAATATTAATCCGTCGTTAGTGACTTTATTTCCGTCGTTAATCCGTCGCTAAAAGTTTTTAAATATAACGACGGATATTTCCGTCGCTAATCCGCCGTTAAAGAAATTTGGCTCACTTCGTTAAAAATTTGGGCCTTGCTTCGGCTAAAATGGGACAGCCTTTTCCGATTCAATTTACAAGCACACAGCTCTAACTATGTGGCATATAATTTTTAAAATATTAAAAACACCCTCAAAAAAAAAAAAATCAATGGTCATATATAGTGGGCTCAAAAGAAAGGTCAAATATAGTCAATGAGGAATGATGTTGTTGATGGGATATGGTCCAACCACTGGCCCAACCACTGCCCACTCGGCCCACCGAGCCCAAACGAGTGGGCTCGACTTTAATAGCGACCACGCTGTTACGCCAAAGGCCCATCCCCCAAACCCTAAGCCGCCTCCAAACCCTAATCGGTGAAGGCTACATATCCCTATAGCAAGGCTAAGAGGCCTATGGGCAAGAGCATACCACACACGTAAGGCTAAAAGTCCCTACATGGGAGGATCGCCTTCCTTATGGGGCCTCATATATGTATAAATAGGAGTTAGATCGAAGGTAGAAGGTTAGAAACTTCTTGAATACTAAGGGCTTTTAGCTATACTCACCGTAATCAAACCATAGTGAAAGTATTGAGAATCACTCCTCCGTGGACGAGATCTCATTAACGATCGAACCACGTAAAAGCCTTGGTGTTCTTTATCGCTTACATAAATCTTACATACTAACATATATTAGATTTATCATTGGCGCCGTCTGTGGAAGCTACGAACAAAAAGCTTGCTTTCTACAAATTAATGGCGAGGACACGCAACCGCCGCCGATGTCGGGCAACAACCGAGCCGAGGACGACCGGTGGTCACCAACGCCACGGGAAGGAGATTGCGGATGCCACAAGCGGTCACACACCTGAGGGCCACATGGAAAACGTTTCCATACACCCTCAGGATCGCCGCCCTCACGAGGTAGAAGACGCCGGCCTCATCGCCAGTGAACAGGCGGTTCACCGGTCTCACGAAGCCCTTGGCCGAGCTGTGTCCGAATTCCTCAATGCCAATCTCGGCCAATTCCAAAACTTCCTCCACCAGAGGACAAATGAAGCGGGCACCTCTCGAGTGCTCGAATTGGCGAATACGGGCGCCCGAGGTCGCTCACCCCACCGAGGCGGTCAACGCTCACCTCGGCACAAAAGCCGAGAACGCGTACACCAATCCACCGCCAGAAGTCAATCACCTCGCCAAGGGGGTCGCAACCATTCACCACCTCGGCATGTCGCCCAGAGAGCCGAGCAAAATAGGAGAGAGGAAAGGCGAAGCCGAACTCCCCCTCGAGGAGACGACAGATGCCATCACCGGTCTCCCACCCCTCCAGAGAGATGGCAACGATATCCGGGTTCGATCGATGCGGAAGAATCATCTCCTTTCTCCGTGGAGATTCTAGACACGCCCTTGCCCCGCAGTGCATCGGGCACCCAATATTGCCGCCACGATGGCCTTGGGACCCTCCCACTTCCTTTTCGCCACACTACCAATATGGCGAATCAAGGAATGGAGGATTTTCACATGTGCAAAATCTTCCCGAGGTGCCGATCTCCAACGCCCGACGCCGGTTCACCTCGCCCGCCGTAACAAGATACACCGCTTCCGTGACCTCATGGATCGCCTTCAAATGGCGCTTCTATCGAAGATGCCACCACAGCAGCCTTCCTCCGACTTGCTCACAATCCGCCAGGCGGACGAGACGATGTCGAACTCGCCTCGAGGTTCATCAAAGAGTCGCTCAAAATCGACGACGAACGATCTCTACATCATCAACGCTTTCAAGAACGGGATCCGACCGGCATCGAACAAAGAAATCACCGTGGAGAAACCAAAGACGGCGAGTAAACTTTGAACCTGGTAGACAACTTCTTCAAAGGAGACGAGTCGGATCGGAAGAAGAGAGATCCGGGACGGCGGTAGGCGAGAGAAAGAAGCCGATGATCAAGTCGAGGCGCCGATCGCCAAGCGCCTTGACGTAATCAAGAGAGGCCACCGAATCCGTGCTCGGACTCGCCAAACCCCTCGGCGGCAGCGCCCCCGCCAAATCAAGGGCGGAGATATTCGAGCTCCACGCCGAGCTCTTCCCAAAGCCCTCCTATGAAAGGAGGATCCAAGAGAGTCCACAGAGGAGTATTGTGACTATCACCGGGGGTATGGTCACGATACCGAGGATTGCAAAAACCTGGGCTCGCAGATTGACGAGCTCGTCAAGGGAGGAGCCCTCAAAAAATACCTCGGCCGAGCTGGGCCAGGGAGCAAGAAGCGCAGGGGGAAAAATAACGGTGGCAACAACTGCGGGCCGACCTTGACGGCGACCCAACCCGAAGATGACGAGGATGAAGGTCCCAACGCTATGGAGCAGGTCTATGCCATTACCGGGCTCCCTGTAGGAACGACGAGGTCGTCGTTAAAAAATGAAGCTCGGAGGTCGGCCCCCGAGGAGCCGAAGAACAAGCGACTCCGGGCGGGTGAGGACATCGTGTTCTCCAAAGATGACCCGGTGCCCAAAATCATGCCCCACCAAGACGCCATCATGATACAAGCCGTGGTGGGCAACAAGAACGTCCACCGGGTCTACATTGACATCGGTGCCTCCATCAAGATATTATCTTCCGTAGCTGTCTCGATAAACTTGAGGTCGGAGGAATTCAAATACATCCCGCCTCCTCCCGCCATGCGAGCTTCAATCGAGGCGGTACAACCCGAGGGCGTCATTACCCTTCCGGTTACCGTAGGACGTGCCCCCAGGTCGGTCACAAAGTCCATTCAATTCTTCCTGCTACGAGCTCCCTCTCCATACAACATTATCCTGGTAGAGATCGCTATACGCCACCAGGCTATCTCGCTTGTACCACCACAATCAAGATACCCATCCCGGTGGGGTGCTAAGCATCCGTGGTGACCAAATGGCAGCAAAAGAATGCCTACGAGTCTCAACCTGTGATGTAGCCCCGCCTCATGTCGATTTGTATAATCGAAGCGCTTGGTTGAGCTTGTATACAATGTTTCGTTACCACTATTACAATCTCCTATCCGATTTGAATACTTGATTGCATATATTCGTGTCCCCTTATCTCATATATAAGTTAGATCATACAAGGTGTGAAGATCACGTAAGTCTCAGATGATTGGTCAAGCTTAATGAGATATAAAAAGTTTCACAACCGAGACGACTTAAGGACGAGTTGTCGGTTTAGGGCCGCAGATAGATAAGAAGTGACTTGACTTAGTTGCTTGTCTATGCCGGTACGCCTCCTCGACGTATCAAGGATCACAAAGGAGATGTGTTCTTCTTCCGACCGTCGTGAAGAACCAAGATCTCGGTGACTTACGGCGATCTAAACCTCGATAAGGTATTAGGTGAGTATGAGTTGTCGACCATCACTTTGACTTGTTATGAGTGAGGTTATATGTTCTAACCCAAGATTCTCCGCATCTTGGGTGGTGGCGATCAGATGTCACGCTAGTTATCTCAGACGAGTCACCGATCCGTTAAGGATGATGACGCCCCTTAAGGAGCTCAAAGGTTTATTGTACTAAACCCCGCAGTTGAGTTAGCTCAAGTACAATAATAAGGTCGAGTGGTACTACTTAAGAAATGAAGTTATTAATCGCTTTAAGCAATGATTGTCAAATGATTAATGGACGCTCGATATCTTAAATACGGGATTCAGTAATGTCTAAGTGCAAGCCCGACTCAACTTCGGTAATAAAGGGTAAGTCAAGATTTATTCTCTAGTGGCATGAATAAATGTTTATAAATTAATATATGTTCGGGTGAACATAAGATAATTAATTTATTTGAGGCCCATCTTTATTCCTCAGATTTGATCCTGGCCGGCCCATCCAGTGCCCGTAGCTCAAGAAAATCGGCGCCTAGTAGCTCTCTATGGCAAGATTTTATTCTCTTTATCCCACAAGGATATAATTATATTTATGGTATATGCATAGATCCTTTCCATATAAGATTATGGAAATAATCCCGAGAGTATGGAAATAATCCTAAGATTATGGTAATATTCCATATAGATTATGGTAATTTCCATATATGATTATGGTAATTTCCATATGGGATTAAGGTAGTATTATAAATATAAGGTATGAGATAAAGTCAGGTTAATGCTCACATAATACACACAAGAATTTTCGCCCCTCATTGTATCGAGAGAATTTTCAAAGTTGTGAAGAGTGAGCATTGGGTGATTTTCCAAGCATTCTCCATAGATCGTCCTCACCGACGCTGGAGATTGGGCAACCGGATACAGCCCGTAAGGTGAAAGCACGAGTCCGATCCGCTCGATCCTTTCATCTCGCTCCATCGACCTCTTCGCATCCAAAGGTAAAACGTGAAAACCCCTACGTGTTGCGATTTAATTATATAGACGCATGCTAGGTTTATAATCAATGTATGGTGAATTAAACACCCAAGATGGATCCTCGGGCCGAGGGTTAACATATGTTTTCCCTACACCTCAAGCATAGCAATTACAGAATCCCGAGATGCCGCCACCTCGGGACGACCTGACTGAGAATCTTCAGCTATACGACGACGACCCTCCAAAGTTGTCAAGGTTGGCATCCAGGCCCACCGACATTCGGCAAGATGTCACGCAGCCTTCCGAGGGAATACAGGACGTCTTCGCATGGTCCCCACTGACATGACCGGAGTACCGCCCGAGCTCATAACTCATCGCTTCAACATCGACCCGCTACTAAGCCGCCTCGCGTAAGAAAAGGATGTTTGCATGACAGCGTAGCTGTCATAAGAGACGAGGTGACTCAACCCGTAAGGCCAAAATTTTGTTCGAGGTTAAGTACCCAACCCGATGGCTAATCCATCGTGGTCCGAAGCCGAGAGGAGGGTGGCGATGTGTGTCGACTACATCGACCTCAACAAACACCGCCTCGAAGATTGCTACCCTCCCGACATTGATAAGAAGGTGGAGGGACTGTGGGCCATGAAGTCTTCAGCTTCCTAGATCTCAGTACAGGGTACCACCAAATCGATGAGCCCGAGGACGCCCAAAGACCGCGTTCATCACCGACTTCAAAGATCTTTGCGATCGGAAGATGCCTTCGGCCCGAAGAACGCCGAGCTACCTACCGAGGATGGTGGACGCAATTTTCAAAGACCACATAGGGAGATTGTCGAGGTTCACGCCGACGACATAGTAGTCAGTAAAAAAAACGAGAGTCTGCGCGACGACGACCTCGAGCTATTCTTCCTCCTCGTGTCGGTCAACCTCAAACTCAACCCCCTGAAGTGTACATTCATGGTGAAGACGGGTAAATTCCTGGGACGCTGGGTTTCTCAAGAAGGTCTGAAGGCAAATCCCACTAAGGTGAAGGCAGTGCTCGATATGCAGGTGCTAAAGACCATCCGTGAGATCCACAAACTCACCGGGTGCCTAGCCGCCCTCAGCAGATTCTTATCTCGGGCTGCCGAGAAACAGCTTCCTTCTTCAAGATCTTAAAGAGAGCTCGGACTTACGCCTCGGGAGAGGAACACCAGTCGCCTTCAGCACCGAAAGAGTATCTCGCCGACCGCCCACCCCGACCGCCCGAAGAAGGCGAGCTCCTCTCTTTGTATTTGGCCGCCCGACGAGGCAATTAGCGCGTATTGGTCCGGATGAGGTCGACGACAACTCCCATCTACTTCATCAGCCGAGCTCTCAAAGGATCGGAGATAAGGTATACCAGCCTCGAAAAGGTAGCATTGGCACTGGTGAACGCCAAGCGACGTCTCCGACCTTACTTTCAAGCCCATTCCATCCAGGTACTGACTGACTTACCTCTAAGACAAGTCTTGTCAAAACTTGAGTCATCCGGACGTATAGCCAAGTGGGCACTCGAGCTCGATGAGCACGACATCTCATACTCCCCTGTGTCGGCCATAAAGGGCAAGCCCTCGCTGACTTCCTAGTGGAGGCCAAATTCACCGAGGTCGGCTCTACCAACGAGGTCACTCCAACTCCCGCCCCACAGCGGAAGAATCCACCCTTAATCCGCCTGATGATTGCCGCGGATGTGCGTGGGCGGAGCCTCATGCAAACGGCAACTGAGCGGCATCCTCCTCCTCGCCCGCATAAACAAGAGGTGACCTATGCACTTCGGTTCGCCTTCCCGACCACAAACAACGAGGTGGAGTACGAGGCACTAATCTCAGGACTCCGCCTCGCTAAGGAATTGAAAGTGGACAAGATCCAGATCTTTGGAGATTCCCAGGTCGTGGTGAACCAGGTGTTAGGCACGTACGAGGCCAAGGAGGACCGAATAAAGCAATACCTTGAGAAGGCAAAGGAGATGCTGACCTCATTCAGGTACTTCAGTATTCATCGAATCCCACGAGGAGAAATCAGCCGAGCTGATATCCTCAGTAAGTTAGCTGCGTCATCAACAAATCCACCAGTGGAGGAGGTTCATTCCACAAGCATCACGGAGTCCCACGTCGGCATCATCACCGAGATAGAACCGAACTGGATGTCTTCCATAAAGGCTCTACCGGAAGATGGCGCCTTTGCGCTCAAGATCGGCTCGGCCAAAAAGATGATGGCGAAATCCCGTAAGTACTGCATACGAGGGCACTCTCTGAAGTCCTACCTTCAACCCTCCCGAGATGCCTCGGGCGGAAGAAGCCGACCACGTGCTCAATGAGATTCACAGAGGATCTTGCGAAGCCACATCGGTCACGAGCTCTATCAAAGAAGACGCCGAGGTCGATATTACCGCCTACCTCATTCAAGATTCGCCAAGCTCGTCAAAGTGACCAAGTGCCGCTTCACTCCACGCCAAGAAGCTACCCTGCACCGATCTAAGTAGCCTACGAGTCCATGGCCTTTCATGCAGTGGGATCGACATCGCTGGTCCGCTTGACCGGCACCGGTCGCCTTCGATACTTAGTCGTAGTCAGAGATTACTTCACAAAATGGGTGGAGGCCGAGCCACTTTCGAGCCTCACGAGCGAAGATTCGCACCTTCGTGTGGAAGAACATAGTCTCCGCTCGCATACCGCACATTCTCGATCTCGAACAACGGCACCCGGCTCGTCGACAAAATTTCAAGGAATGGTGTGAAGAGCTCCGGATCGAACGCGTTTCACCTCGATCGCACACCCGCAAGCGAATGGTCGACCGAGGTGACGAACCGCACGATTGTACAAGGATTGAAGAAGAGGCTAGACCGAGCTAAGGGTGATTGGGCTAAAATCTTCCCAAGTCCTCTGGTCCTGCTGTAATCCACACCTCGGACTTCGCACGGAGAAACCCCTTCGCTTGGTCTACGGGACCGAGGCCATCATACCGGGTTGAGATCGGCGCACAAGCCCGCGCACTCTTCACTTCGACCGCACCGAACGAGCGAAGACCTGCGTACAACCTTGATGCTCTCGAGGAGAATGCGAGCTCGCCTTCATAAACGGCCAAATACAAGGGTCAGTCGCACGATACTACAACAAAAGGGTCAAAGCCTCCGCACTCAAGTAGGCGACCTCGTCCTGAAAATAATGAAGCCAGAGAGCCGAGCGTCTTAACAAGCTAGATCCGACATGGAAGGCCCATACCGCGCTCACGAGGACCTCGGCAAAGGGCTTACAAGCTAGCTCACCTATCCGTGCACTTATCCCCGAACCCGGCATATCACTCATTTAAGGAGGTACTTACATAGCTTCGATTTCGGATCAAGATCATGTTAGTCCCTTATTGCTTTGCCGAAGTGCGATGTTATTTACCTCTCAATAAAACGCTTTGTTTTTCCGGAATAATATTTCACTACTGCCTTATACATATGTGAACATCTATTCGATATACCACATTTAAACCTTCACAGGGACGCCTTACGAAGATGAAAACCCACTAAGTAGGGTACTCATTAAGCGCACACACTCACAGATTACTCATTAAATTGAACGCCTATGCAAGGCATACATGCAACTCATTAAATTGAACGCCTACATGCAAGCATACGGATCACTCATTAAGTTGAGTATCTACATGAAAAAGACATCCGGATCGGATCTCGTCAAATTATACCCTTTATTTGGGAAGATATACACTTCTGTATACAGTCTAAATACATTTACGACCAAAACGAAGTCCTAAGCTATGTTTGTACCTCTCAAGGGGGAAAATATACACTTCGGAACGAGTCTAAATACATTTACGACTACATACAAAGTCCTAAGCTATATACAAACTCATTCGGGCTTCCGAACTCCACCTCGCCGGGTCTTGCTGAAGCTACACCAGTTCTGAACAAAATCTCTAGGTCGATGGTGTACGCCTGGAACGAACTCGGTGCCTTCAACCCAGTCGATAAGGCCGGAATCACCGCGGCCTACTCCAAAAGCGCTCGGCGCAGGCTCGGAGGCATCCCGACCTAAATGGTGACCCCGGGACCACCGCGACCTGCTCCAGAAGCACTTTGGACCGGCGCAGGTGAGTCCCGACCCGAAGGGGGCGCTCCTGGAACCGAGGCTACACCCGAGGTCGCACCTCGACCTCGTGGACTCGACGCCTGGCCAGGATCACGACCTCGTCCCCGACTTGCCGCCTTTCTACGCCGACCGAAATCTGGGCGCCCACCGCCGACGACCGCCCCTAAGCGCTCTCCTCTCGTGTGGACCCATCAACCGGGCACTTCGACATGATCGGCGAGATGCCTCCTCCTCGTGCTCTTCTATTATTGGACGGTGGAGCCCATCGCGACTCGGCTGGGCTGGGGCATGCATCGTTATGAACGATCTCGTACATCCGCATGTACTTCATGATGGAGTCGAGGCGCTTTAAACTTTTGTCGTTAGGCCCTCCTCATCCCTCAAAGACCATGCCCTCCGCCAAGAAGCTCGAACTCGATCGTCGACTCGATATGGTAGTTCCACCAAATCGGTGGATTACCTTCTCATACTCGCGGTTCCTCCGAGATTTGCTCCAGCCTCTCCGAGCCAACTCGAGTCTGCTCTCGACCGCATTAGGCGCCCGAATCACGCCGGCAGATAGATCTACCCCCGGACTTGAAGTGCGCAATCCTTAGCTTGAGAGTCTCGTTCTCAGCCAGGAGGCGAGCCACCTCGCGATCAGCCTCATGCAACTTTCCCTGCTCGGCGAGCGATTCCGAACTGACATCTAAACTCGTCAAAACTTGAGTCAGCTCGGACGATCGCCCCCTCCAAAATAGCACCTCCTCGTTCTTCTCGACTAAGGCACCTCGGGCCTCTTTCGCTTGGTCAACGATCATGATCAAGCCCGAGATAACGAGAAGCGGAATGCTAAAGATAACAAAAAGACAAAGGACAAACACGCTCGCGAAAATCGCTTTATTTATAACAAGGAAATGTACAAAGTCGGGGATCCTAATGATCCCAAAGAATATTTAACCTATTACATTAGGGTCACCGACCGCCGCTTTATTGGAGTCGGCGACCGCCGCTCTTGCCCTTGCCTCCACTCGCCCTCACCTCACCGCCCTCGGCTCGCGCCTCGGCCGAGGAGTTCACAAGCTCCGTGTCTTCATTCTCCTCAGACCGGGCCACGGCCTCACCGTCGGAAGAGAGGCGGAGGAGGATGAGCCTCTACCACGGGGAAGGGAGCCGCCTCGGCAATTACTCGGGCGTAGTCCTTCTGCACCGCCCGAGGTGCGACCTCAACCCAGCCATGCCTGACCTTGTCGAAGTCGCATCGAGGCCACCAACCCTCCGTGTAGGAGGATATCACTGAGGCCCGAGTACCGCGGCGGATCGGAGATGAAGGAGGAAGTCTCGGACTCAATGAGCTTGCGGCGAAGGCCTTCAGCATCGGTCCTTGCTCCGCCAGCAAGGCACTCGTCATCTCGGCGAGTTTTTTCTCCGCCTCGGTCGCCTCCTCGCGGGCACCCTCCACTTCGGCATGGGCCACCCGCAGGGCCCGGTCCTTCTGCCTCATGGCGGCCTCCGCAGCGGCCCTTGCAGCCTCGGCCTCCGACCTCGTGGACTCAGCGGCGGCCAGCGCAGACTCAGCGGCAGCCAACTTATCCTCCAGCGCCTCGTAGCGGGAGGCGCTCTCCACCAAGAACCCCGTAATGCGGTGCAGCTCACCCACAACCGACACCACATCCTGCATACCCAACTGTCAGAGTCGCGTAAACACAAAAGGTACAAGGGAATATGGCAGGGGCTTATACCTTGGGGAAGGATTGGGGAGAGTCGGAGGTCGGCACGTCGAACGTAATGCGGGTGCGAGACCCCCTCCCCGCGCCCGAACTCGAGGTCGGCTGGGGGCAGTCCCCCTCCCCGCGCCCGGACTCGAGGTCGGCTGATGAACGGCCACCAACTGGTTCAAGTCGTCAACAACCACGGGCTGCTGAGTGGGCCCAGTCCTCGCCTTCTTTTTGGGCGGCACCTGGCCAGGAGATGGCGGTTGAGATGACGAGGCCGGCGCCTTGGTCTTCTTCTCGTGATCGAGCTTCACTGCAACAAAGGTAAATTCTTGTTCAACACAACGAGGTCGGACATATGAGCGGTATATATAAAATAATAACAATATACGGGATGCCTCACCCCGATCGAGACCCGCCCCGACGCCTCGACCTATAAACGCCACCCGACGTTGTTCAGTCATCCTCGGTGAAATTAACAGATAGTATCTCACCGAGGTCGTTGAGCTCTTTCTCCATGTAGCCTGTGGGCTTGACTTTCACGCCCATCATCTTGCCGAGGCCCCACTCATACCCTGATGCCCATCACCGCAAGAAGAAATACCTATTCTTCCAATGGGAAACCTTAGAGGGGGCCGCTATCTTAAATTTCAGCCGAGGAGACAGATAGTACACTCTTCCTATGGTCTCGACACTAAAAAGCGAATCAAGACCTCGGCGGAGAACCCTTCGCAATGCCATAGCAAAGTAGCCCTAGCCCCACCACCGACCTAATGGAGTTCGAGGTCAGTTGACATATGGGGATCTGGAAATATTCCTGGATGCTAAGGAAAATTGGGGCCAAAGGAAACCTAAGGCCAGCTATCAAGCTATCTACATATACAGTAATAAATCCCTCCGGAGGGGCCATCTCCCTATCATCCGGTCGCGGCAGGCACCACCACGCCTCCTCCGAATATGGTATTCCTTCGTTATCTCAAAAAGCTCCTCCAGTGTCAACCTCGACCTCGCCACACCAACCCTAAGTCCGTCCCATACCGATGATACCGGCGGGACCCTAGCACTAAATCCTATGGACCTACACATGCGGTTATAGCACATATAGTCCTTTATATCGGAGAACGAACGCCGTAACCCGAGGCGTAACCGTAATTTTCGAACGAGAAGGAAGATGAAGAATACATACTTACTTTTCATCGGAATATTTGGCTCCTTCAACGAGATCGAGAAGATGTTGGCAAATTTCGCGAATGTATTCTCTCAAACAAAGCGTCGAAGGAAAGTGAGCAGTTGCCTCATTTGGGCATATTTATAGGTCAAATGGCGCCTAAAACCGCCGTTTCAACTTTCACACGCGCTACCCGCAATTGACGTGGAGTTGATGCGCGACGCGGTTCGAGCGCCCAACCGCCGCCGCGCGTATGACGATACTCACGGTAAGATGCACCGCCATCGATCGTGTGATGATTACGCTGACCTCGCACGGCTCGGACCTCGAACCTCGTCCGCTTCCACATCCAAGAAGCGGCGCCTCGCCAGTCGGACCTCGGCGTCCCGCCAACGGACATCGCCCCACAAGAACATCTCCATCCAGCTCGGACCTCGGCCCTCCGTGTCGGCGCCGCCAGCCACATCTCGGCATCCCGGTAGGGCGGTGTCACTCGGACGGACCTCGGTATCATCCAAAGACGATATCTCTATCCGAGCCGTGCGGCTCGGATCGGACCTCGATGTAACCTATACAGGGTCGCTATCCGTGTCTGATCGCGACTTTCTTTCGCAAAGACATCTTTGTCAAACGACAGCGACTCCACTCGGTCCCCAACAAGCGGCAAGATGCCCGAACGCCAAACCGCTCTACCTCGTCAGATCCAGCAAACCGATCAAATCCTAACACCAAAGAAATCGAGAAACCTTCGAGAACAACATCACCGAAACAACATCCTACCTCGAACGCCGCATTCTTCACCTCACCCCGGCATGGTCATTACTCGACTATTCGGTGAGGGCTATGATGGGATATGGCCCAACCACTGGGCCCACCGACAGCCCAAACGAGATGGCCAACCACTCGACTTTAATAAAACGAGTGGGCACTTTAATACGCCAAAGGCCCATCCCCAAACCCTAAGCACCTCCAAACCCTAATCAAAGGGCTAATATCCTATAGCGCGACTAAGAGGCCTATGGGCAAGAGGAACAGTCCTACACACGTAGGCCAAGAGTCCCTACATGGGAGGATCGCCTCGCCTTGGGGCCTCATATATGTATAAATAGGAGTTAGATCGAAGGTAGAAGGGTTAGAACTTCTTGAATACTAAGAGTTTTTAGCTATACTCACCGTAATCAAACCATAGTGAAAGTATTGAGGAATCACCTCCGCGACGTAGATCTCATTAACGATCGAATCACGTAAAAGTTTTTAGTGTTTTTATCGCTTTAAATAAATCTTACATACTAACATATATTAGATTTATCAGTTGTGTTGCAGAAATTAATGAGAATTGTTGTTGGTAAAAGTCTTGATTTCCTCGGCATTAATTTTGAATACTAATTTTCGAAGCTATTTTATTAAGCATTATTATTTAGCTAAAAACTAACATGACAATTTCACCTCCAGTTTTCTGTTTTCCAATAAAAAGTCGCGTGGCTGTAGTTGAGATACGTCACGAAATTGTGGTTCACATAAATATCATCTGGTCGTCACTCTTTTTCCTTCTCTTTTTAGAGTAAAATTGGGATGAATTAACTCAACTAAAGAACCTTAATTGATTTAAATTTAGTTAATAGATTTAGGATATTTATCTGGACTTGTTTTAACAAAACAACAGGAAAACCTATAAACACTCTCATGCACGGTTAATCTTTAAAGCCCTATTCAACCTCGAAATAGATATAAATAAGAAAATATAAAACTTTAAATATTCAAACGATTTTTTCGAGGGGATATTGCTTACGAATCTTAAGTGTGTCTATAATGATCAGTGTCGGCCTTTAGGGAAACGTCTGTCGATACTAACTTGTACCTACTCTTCTCTATTAGTAAAAATTGCAATATATCCGTCGTTTGTATGCATTCTATTTACAAGATTAATATTTAAACTCTATTTTGATTTGATTTAAATACTCATTTATTGCATTTTTAATTCATATATTATAATTTTATATATTTTAATATTTTGAAAATTTATTTAATTAAGAGTATCAAGTTTTCATATTTTTTTCACTACTTTTTTAAAAAATTTGCCAACATCATTTTTCCACTAGATTTCATAAATTGAATATCTAACTAAAATAGTATTTACATGTGTGAGTGATTAGTTGGTATTATGAGTTCGGGACGAGAACATGTAATAAAATCACTTTCTAATTGGATTTGGGACATGTACAAATATTTACATCTTAGACGAGTAATCAATTACTGTAATAACTTATATTCATAAAATTGAACGGGTTCAGTTAATTAGCGAAATTAATATACGGTTTTGAGACAAGAATGTGTAGTAAATCACTTTTTAATCGAACTTGAGGTGAGTACGAGTATATACATTCTAAATAATGTGAATGCATATCAAAGGCAACACCTTAATTCGTGCCCTATGTGACATCTCCAATATTCACTATTCTTATTTATTTTGAATACTAATTTTGAACTTTCTAAATTCTTATATTATAATGTTTATTTATTTTATATTTCTCAGTATCTTCTTAATTAAAGAGTATGAAAGTTCCTTAATTACTTCTCATTCATTTTTTAATTTTTTTTAGAATCGTGCATCATTTTTTCATGAGACTTTATCAATTGAAAACCTAAAATGGATATTGATAGGATACTGCCCAACTACTGTACCAAGATCGCGCCCAATACAAGTAAGTCTCGACATCAAGCTCGGCCCGGACAAGTTCGACCCAAGAAGACTCCTAAACCAGTGGGACGCAGGCTCGCCATATCTAAAAGAATCCTAATGGGAGGGCTTGAATCCTAATAGAGAAGACTTCAAATCCTAATGGGAGAAGACTTTAATCGAGTCAAACTCATTATATTTGTGTATAAATAGAGAGCTAGATTAGGCGAAATACATGGATTCACACTTTTGTAATCGCTTACACTCTCAAATACACAAACACTCTCTGCTCCGGACGAGATCTAATTCAAAGATCGAACCACGTAAATCCTCAGGTTCTTCTCGCATTTATTTCCCTAACGAAATTAAACCTTATCGATATTTATGTGTTGTACTAATTAGACGACATTAATATAGGCGTTTGAGATGAAAACTGATAGTAAAATCACTTTATAATTCAATTTAGGACAAATACTAGTATATAAATTTTAAACAAGTCAAACATGTTTCAACTAAAAGTACTCTCTTAATTGACTCATAATCGAATGAGGTGATTATAGAGGGAAAGTTAACCCAAGTCGTCTCTCAAGGAAAACTTAACAGGGCTTATTGTTCATGTCGCACATAAAAACAGTAAATTCTACACACTCTAATACCAACAGGGGTTTTGGAACAAACGAGAATTGAAATGTGAAAAATAAAATATAAAAGAAAGCAACCTAACTAGGAGTTGTCAATCCCTAGTTGAGAACCTACGAAAAACACGAAATGCAGGAAGCTAAAGCGTAGAACAATCTAAACTAGATCATCAAACAGAAAGCAATGAAATTCAATGAAGAACGATTCAACACTCTACTAAATTCCAATATCAATTGCATAAAATGAAAATTAATCAAAAGCTAGAAGAAATAGAATCAATGGAGAAACCAATAATCCTATGTATACTATATAATTGAATCCACAGAAATCACGAAAAAAGAAATCACAAAGCAATATATAAATCAAAAGGAATGAAGATCCAATAACATAAATCGATAAATCCAACAACGCATAAATCCAACAGCATAAAACGATAAACTAAATTATTCAATTGAAGAAATGAAAGACATGAATTGATACTATGATTCTATCTGTGTCGTCGATCGAAAGCTCCCAGAAAATGAAAGAACAGCGGCTGCGCGAAAATCAGAATGAATTGGATACCCTAACTCAGCGTGCATGCTTTTATATATAAAGTAAGTGAGCATCGGTTGCATGCTGAGCGAGCGCGGAGCGGGGACTTCTGTTCCAAAGTGAGCGCCGGATTTGGAGGGAGCGATGGTTCGTGAATCGTTCTGTTTGGAGCTTGAGCGCCAGTTGAAATCGAGCGCCAATTGTGGGAAGTGTTCATATTGAATATGAGCATCGGTTCGAGGCGAGCGAGTGTGCGGGGATGAACTCGCGAGGAGAATACGGGTGAACGGGCACTCGGTGGTGAGCCGGTGCTGACGGGGCGATGGCGCGCGCCAGGTGGGCTCCCAGTGTGCGCTGGAGGCGTGCCGAGGACGCTGGAGACCGTGCGCTCTGGAGACCGCACGCACTGACGGGGCGATGCGGTTGAGCGCCGGGTGATACGACGAGCGTTGGGTGATCGGGCGCACGCGAGAGGGACGCTGGGCACGAGCGCCGGCTGGCTGCGGAGGAGCTGGGCGAGCACGTGCGGAGGTGGGCGCTGGGGCACGAGCACCGGCTGGCTACGGAGAAGCTGGGCAAACGCGCGCCGGATGTAGCTGGGCGCTGGTCTGGCGCTCACGTTGAGCACCGGATGAGACAGCACTCGCTTTAGTGTCGGATGAGGCGACGCGGTCGAGCGTCGGGTGGGCACTGTGATGGACGAAACACCGGACGGGATCGGGCGCTAGATTGGCGCTCGTGTTGAGCGCCTGATGTGCTGGGCACTGGACGGGCGCTCGCGTTGAGCGCCGGATGAGGCGACGCGGTCGAGTTGCGGCGTGCGATGGGGCATGGCGCCGGACTCGGCGGGCGACAAGGCACACGTGCGCGACTTTGATGATTTGCTCCGTTCTCCCTCGTTTGAACTCCGAATTGCGACCGTTTGCGCCTACAGATTCATATCGCGACGTTCTTTAATAAACTTCAACTCTTGGCAAATATATTTCATCCCATTTGATGCCTTTTTTTACAAAATATCAAAACGAACCAAATAAGTCTAAATCGATAAATACTAATCAAAACAACGACATAAATAGAGCAAACCATGGGAAACAACAAACACAAAGATATGAAGAATAAACACAAAATCATGCTAAACAAAACATTAATCAACAAGTCAAAGGAATTTTTTTTATTTTCTAAAGTTTTGTTATTTATACTATTTTAATTAATATTCAAGTTTTTTTTATTGAGATAAATAACCAATTATTATGACGTCTTATAAAACTATATGAGTTTAAAATGAGAACGAGTAATAAAATTATTTTTTAATCATGTTTGCTGGGAGTACAAGCATATATATCCAAATTCATCTTTAATCATATATGGCATTTCCATGATTTTTCATTCTTAATTTTCTAAAATCCCACAAGTTTCTTTATTTGACATCTTCTCATTTAATATATTGATTGATTGATATATGTTAATATTAAATATGTTATTATATATATATATATATATATATATATATTGTTCATAATTACTAATGATTTCAAAAAAAAAGAATCTATTTGTATTTATATATTTGAACTTGTGCATAATTACTTCTCATTCATTTTTTATTTGGAATTGTGCACAATTTTTTTCATGAGACTTCATGAATTGAAAACCTAAATAAAATTACATTTATATGTTAAACTAATTAGTGGGTATTAATATACGAGTTTGAGATGAAAATCAATAGTAAAATCACTTTTCAATTGGATTTAGGAAATATATGAGTATCTAAATTCTAAACAAGTCTAAACATTAATCAATATGTGCAAGAGGATTTTTTTCTATTTTCTAAATTTTTATTATTTATACTATTTATTATTAATGCTTAGTTAATATCCAAGTTTTTATTAAGAAAACTAACCAATAATTATAACAACTTATAAAACTATATGAGTTTAAAATGAGAACGGGTAATAATTTTTTTAATCAGATTTGTTGTGAGTACGAGCATAAGATTAACCCTTTAAACATATAAATGGGAAAAATCGAAGAAAATCCCCCTTAAACTATTTTTTATTATAATTTTATTTTATTTTAAAAACTTCTTCCGATAAGTTGTTGAAATACTATCATTTCGAAAAAAAGTATAGACTTATTTTTAAAATTTATACTTTTAACTTATAATTTATAACGAAAATGATTTTCCGTCGAAACTCGACGGGTTATACACTAGTATATATAATATATTTAAATCATTTAAGATACAAAAATTTAACGCATACGCTTAAGGTCTAGTTGTATTTATTATTCTTTATTTTCTGTAAATTGTTGAATGTCATTAATTTAATTTTTGCTTAACATTTATGTAGTTGGTGTCCATATATGGACTTCTGCGAATTGATTTAGATTGATTTACGATTTAAATAATATCAATGTTAGTTCCTCTTAGGACTTGTTTTAAAAGACAAAAATATGGATTCGAATTTAGACAGTGGATTTTATGAATTTGGACCTGAATTTTATTTTTCTAAATTCTATAAATTTGGATTTAAAGAAAATATTTAAATTTGAATTTTAACTTAACAAGTTACAAGATTACGATCAGATTCAGTCCATTGACATCTCGATTAATATATGTGAAGTTATTATGGAGCATGACTCCTTCCGAACTCGAGAGGACTTCACGACGTATAGGCTAATGATAACTTAATGGGCCAACAAAATGGCCTACCTACTTAAAGAAGAGTTACATATTTTGAAGGGATATGTAGCCCTCTTTTTCTAAAACACAGTCCCTTGATTAAAAATAAATAAAAATACAGTAGTAATGATTATAATATTTTACTACTTCACTCCCAATAAAAATATAATAAAAAATTATTATAAATAACAACTTCCCCACAAATAAGCAAAGAAAACACGACGTGAGATCAAGTGAGCACTTCACCTCCCTTATCACGGAGAACATGGAGAGAGCCTCAAGAAACTTGTGATTCCCAATTTAGCCTCAAAAAAATTGAGATAACAAAAGTTTAGGGATAGTTGAATCAAATTCCTGCTCCATCTTCTGAAGCCAAAATAATGCGACATGACAATTATATGTTATGTGCTTCTCTTCAATCTATTGTGACCAATTATATACATGGTCTACCAGTGATTTCAATTAGATGCCTTCTTAAAAGACTGTTGATCGTTTTATTTTTGTGTATGCTCAAGTAGGGATATCAATAGGTGGATTTTACTCGAATCGATTCGGAACCGTTTAAAATACCATTAAATTTTAAAACAGTGGTTCCGGTTTCGGTTCCAGACCCGCTTTAGACCCTGACCGTTTAGATCTATAGTTTAATGATCCGATTCGGTCCGGTTCCGATTCCAGTTCCAGAACCAGAACTAATACTTATTTATTAGTTCTGGTCCGAGTAAAATCGATCTATTGACAAGCCTAAGTTTAAGTAGACTTGTCAATGAGCTAGTTTTATCCATACCGATCTGAAATCACTATAGGCCATTAAATTATAAAGCAATGATTTCAATTCAAGTTTTGGTTATGGTCCGGTTCTAGTTCTAGATCCGCTTAAATCTGACCGTTTAAGACCCATATTTGATGGTCATGGTCCGGTCCGGATCCAATGTCTAATGGATCGGTTCTAGAACCAGAACCATTACTTATTTATTTTTTCTGGTCCGAGTAAAACCCACACATTGACATCCATATATTCAAGAACGATTGATTCCACAAAACGTTGAAGAGAGTGACATTTTAATAGAATCTCCTAGTGCAAAAATTATAATTTCCAACTTAGAGATGGCAAACTAGTGGGCTTTAGCTAAAATTCGGCTTGCATCGGGTCGGCCTGTAATGTTTCTGGCCTTATATATTGTAATACCCCGATTATTTAAACGCCTAATTACGATATTAATTTCGTAAATTAGAGTGTTGTTATGATAATTTGATTACCAATATATCGAATAATGATTTCGATTATTGTTGGAATAATAAATTCTATGTTTTATTCACAAATAAATGTGAATTGAGAAATATGAATATGTAACGATTTCAACAAGATTATTTCAACGTCGATCACGTATCGATAATTGAAATTTCGTAATCTTTTCTAAGTGTTTAAGCTTAGAATTCAAATTCCATTATTAATGGAATAATTTAATAAAGTGATTACGACTTTATTAAGACCATTTTGAGATAGTCGATAATTAACGCTTGAGATGTTTCAAACGCTAACGCTTAGAGATGAATAGAAAATAAGTTTAATGATCAAGGAATTATAGTATTTAAATTCCTATGATTATTATATGTAATTAGAGTATTATTTAGCATTAAGATAATGCTAGAACATTAAGGATTAATTGTTGGACAAGTTTAGAATTTTCGAAAACCCTAATTCGAAAATTTGGGTTTTCTACCCATGAAATAATTCTAATTATTTTTCCTATGATATAAATTATCATCTAGGATATATATATTATGCTATATATCTACTTATAGCATGAAAATCAATTTTGGGCATTTAAAATGTGAAAGTGCGAAAACATCCTATTGTGATGTAACATAGATTATTTAATTTTGATCATCCAATTTTTGATATTTCTTAAGTGTAGTATTAATACACACTTACCAAGTAAAATGTGTAGATGAAAAATACACTAGCAATATGTTTATATTATTGCCGAAATTGTTGACCCATTGTGCACAAAAATCAAATTTTGATTTAATACACTTGAGTGTATAATTTTGGGATAATGTGTATCTAATACACATGTGTTATACAACACACAAAATCTGGAAAAAAAAAATCTTCCCACTCCACAGTGGTTGACGGCTCAACATGAAACAAAATGAATTTTGTTTCTCTCAAGAAGCTTTAATAAAGCTTACAAGGAATTAATTAGTGTAAGAGATATTTTCTTTGTAGTGACATAATCAAGTTTGAATAAATTGTTTCACTTATTCTGTGAGAGAGCCGAGAGAAATGAGTGTGTAATGTTTCTTTTGTTTTAAATTTGCTAAGTGTATATTTATTAGTTGAAGCACACAAACACAACACACTTCATTCCTCTTCTTCTTTCCATTCTCACGAGAGCTCCAAATAGAAAACCAAATATTTTTCTTCTTTCCTTCCTCAAATAGCTTGAGCTCTATTTATCCTACAACCGATCGATACCGTTAAAAATGTTAGATATCGAACGAGCTTCGATTATACATTAAGATTTTAATTATCCAATGGCTAGATTTTAATATACAAGCATGTGTTCTTATGAATAAAATCATGCAAGCATGCTTTATTGTTTACTAAATATGCTACATATGATTATATGTGCATATTGATGATTTATTTCAAAGCTAAGCATATTTTATAAATTATTTGATAATGACCAAAATTTCTAAGGTTTGATTTAATGTCGATTCATGTTATATATTATCTAGGATCACATTGTGATTAAATGAGAATTTTAAGAATCATTTGCTATAGTTTGAAAACTAGAAAATAAAAAAAAAAAAAATGTATGTTGATGTATAAATTTTGTCTAAGTGATATGATAGCATATTATTGATCTAGGGTTTTGATTATGGACTATATGAATTTATTAGAATTTTTGGAGTAAATATGCTAAAATTTTTCTAAATGGCCGAGAGCCATTGTGTAGGGTTTGATAGTTGTGTGTTGATATAGTTGAATATTATGATGTATTAGTGTTACATGATAGTATTTAAGCATAGTGTAATTTTGTAGAAATTTTACAAAATGTTGGGCTATTTGTTGATTAAAAACCGAGAGCTATTTAGATTGGTACATTGATGTAGAAGTGGTATATGTTGGATATTATCTAGGATTAATGATATAGAATGATGTTTAGGCCTTGTGTAATTTAATTAGAATTTTAGGAATTTATTTGGATAATTTTTGGAAAATTTTCGAGACCTATATTAGAGTTATAGGCGATTTCCAAATTTCCTATAATTGATATTAATACATATTAACGATCATAGTGTAGAATAATACACTATATGAATTTAGAGAATTTTTGGAACAAGTTTGAAAATTTTACACAATAGTAGTGAGCTATGTGATGAAAATAAGGAATTTTAATTCCTTTTAATTAAGAATAATAAATTTTTTTATATGTATAAAAATTATATTAGACATAATTGAATTTTTGAGGATTATTAAACATAGTATATTATGTTTTACGATGAAACGTTATATTAAATAACGTTAAAAGCATAAAATAATGCTTAAGGTATTAAAAGATTAATATTGAAAGAAAATATTAATCGGGTTTATCGATTTATGAAAAATCGAGGATTAAATCTTTATGAAAAGAAATCGATTAAAAATCGATTTATATTGATTTTATTCATTAAAATATGTTTTATTGAAGATTTATACGAAAAGTCAAAAGGTTGACTTTCAAATTAACGCATCTAAATACGTTCGTTAAATACGCTAATACGTGAAAACGACACTTTGATTTGAATATCTCAATTGTGAGAAAAGATTTCATAATTGAAATCATTTTATCAATAACGTTATTATATCGTTAATTATTTAACCTAAAAGGTTAAAATGAGATCGTAGATCATATTACGTCTATCTCGAGATACGAGAATTATTTTTATTGAAATACGCGTTGAAACGACGTATTAAGATTTATTAAAACTTCGAATTATTATTATTATTTATCAAAGTTGAATGAACTTTGAAAATCTCGAAAAGCGTGCCAACGTGCTAAACGTAAATTTTGCGTAAAGGTGTGACGTGAAGGCTCACACGCAACTGGAGGAGAGCAGCAGATCGAAAATCGAGTTTAAAAGTAAAGGTAGGCTTTACTATACTCAAACCGGTAGAATTTACCAAATGATTTATTTATGATGCTTTATTGCAAGCAAATATTCATGAACCGATTTATTTAATTACCGCCCAAAATGTTTATGTTTTATGATGTATCTAATTCATGATTGTTGATGCATAATCTTTGGGTAGCTCCCACTTTATGACATGCTTGAATTCAGATTCTTGGAAGTACCCCAAGGATGATGGAGAATTCGTATCCTGTCTTTGAGATGGCTTGGATTTTGTGCACCGATTATTTTGTGACCGTGTCCGAAGGGTGCTCGGCGGTCACGGCGTCGTGAGGAGGAGGCCTCTCCAAATACAGAGGAATTGTTGGAATGAATTATTGTGGTGGATATGGATCATACATACAAGGAAAATGTCTGTGAGACGAATCTTTATGGAAAATGAAAGAAAATATTTAGTAAGCACGAGTATTTCAAATTAAAACCTCGTGTTATTCGTGATGGGCGTAGTAATTCAAATGTGATAAATTATTTTGCATGAGCCATCGAGTGTAATCTTGTACTCACCGCATGTTTGTTTTAAATGCGCAGTTGAGCGGATGATGGATGGAGATGTGTCGGAGCAATGGAATCCCTTTTGTTACTTATATATTAGAAACTCTTGAATACACATCGTCATATGTGTATTCACACGTTCATTGCAATTGAATTTATTTATCTTATGATGTTGATTAGTTAAATATTTCCGAACATATGAGATCTTGTATATATATATTGATTAAAGCACCTTGATTATTATTCCAAGTATTAGCCTGTTAAATCGTACTTAGGATTTAGGGTCATATATATATATGAACCCGACAACCTAGATCACTTGGGCCAAGCCTCCACCATGTATACTCATATACAAATTGTAATTAACTTAGAAAAACTAAAATTAAGTTAAAAGATTTTGAAGCTTGGATCTTCTAGTTTTAGATATAAGGTCGAACCACCACACCACACAATTTGATTACGTAGAAGTTAAAAATGATATAAGAGCTTTAGAAACCTGGGCGGACTTATTTGGCCCAAAGACACATGGCTTTTTTGGCCTCGAGTCGATCATTACGTAAAAGTTAAAATATGATATAAGAGCTTTAGAAATAGGGGCGCATGCACGTATACCCAGATCTCATAAGAGATATGCATATATACCCAATGGGATAAAAACATGCAAAATCAGGTAGATTTATATTGTATGGACAAATATACCCTCATAAGTTGACTTTGTTTTCTGTGTAAAATAACGAGCGGATTAAAAAATGGAAATCTCGTAGGTGGAGCTTGGTCGGATTCCGATCGGAGCGACCGAATCCGATCGGAATGATCGGATTCAATGTCATTTTATCGCATACGATCGGATTCCGTCGTGTGCATTAAATCCGAGAGATACACACCGATCGGATCCAATCGGTTTTTTTTTTTTTTTTTAATTTGTTCGCCTCAATAAGTGCTTTGAATTTTCTCTCAAATTATTGTAGCATTCAATTCATTCACGTGGAACTGATATAATAGGTCTGAATTTAGTACAATAATAGGTCTGATTTTACTGTTGTTACAGTAAAATTGTACAATAATGAGTCTCTGTTCATTGTAGCTACAGTAATTTCACGTGAATGTTACACAGACACCCATCATTTGTTGTTGTTTACCTTCTATAAAATTTACGAATTCATTCATTCATTCACATCTCATAACTTCATTTTCCAAAATTTTCAATCAAGTCAAGCAACAGATTTGAAGGAAAACCACGGAGAATTCAATCATTTTCCAATATCAAAGGTAATTACGCCAAGAATCCCAAAGAATAATATACTATATTTACATGTACGATATTTTGATTGGGAATTTTGTTTTAATATTTTATTTATTCTTTCTTTATGTAGATGGACAATTGGAAATTCATTATCGTGAATTATGGTGGAGAGTTTGATAGTGATTATGCGTATATCGACGGTGTCGACAAATTGCCCAAATTCCAGATCGTTTTCTTTGCAGCCTCATATACTATATCAATCACGTATTGCAGGCCAATGAATTGAGCACGGATTATCAATTATTTTATTTATCCACATCTCGATATGGTCGGATAATAAAATCATTGTTAGCCGATGATGAACTGTTTGCTCGATTGTGCATGTACGAAGAATATCCACGCGTTTATGTAGTTCACAACACTACAAATATTGCGAGTGGATCAAACCCGGGAGAGCCCAATCATTTGCAAGAAGAATATTTATAAGATGTTCCAAGTATGCTTTATGGTGATTGGTTTTCTGAATCCCAAAGGCACGCTACGGAGACAACAAGGCCAACAACTCCTATTCAGAATGATGATGTTGATGGAGAAGACGAAGAAGAAGAAGAATATGTACCTGGGACCGAAGATCTTGAAGAGACCGACTCAGATGCCTCCGACGACTATCCCGAACAATCAATTTTAAATAATACGTTTATTGATTTTGCAGGATGGATTCGAAGAGAATGAGGACTTCCCAAACTATTATCTTTGATTAATCCAAGCACCTATCCATAAGATGTCAACCAACCCGATCTTTGAAGAACTAACTAATCGGTTAGTTCCGGTCATTCCGCTCAACACCGCAGACCTCACTTGTTGCTAGTGAAATGGACCCGACAAGGGATGGAGAATTGAGTAGTAATTCATATTACTATAGCAAAGATGACCTCTATCTTCTTTGTTGGTGTGTGGCATATGGAGCGGGCGGAATCGTTGTTGGTCGCTTCGGATACAACACGGTGACATTTAAATGCAAGCACTCACGAGAGGTGTAATTTTGAGTTACGAGCTGCCCAACGAGGTAATATTTGGAAAGTTTATAAGTTTATATCGAACACAAATGCCACCGTGATTTGGGTTGTGTTGGACCATCAAGGTTCATTCAAAGATAGTTGCGGCGATTATGCTCGAAAAATGCGCACAACAGTGAAATCATGAAGCCTAAATCAATTATGGTTGAGTTGAAACATGATTTTGGTATCCGCATCGATTATGATGTGGCGTTGCGAGCCCGACATACAACGATTGAGTTGATATACGGTCGGCATGATCGGTCATTCCAAATGCTGCGGGTTATCCGCAGATGTTGACACGAGGCGATCCCGCACATTTCACGATTATGAGGTCGATGGTGATGGTCGATTCGGCATCTGTTCGTGCTCTCGCTGCATCTATTGCCTCCTTCTATTTTTGTTTGAGACCGGTGATCGTCAGATGGTACTCACCTCGAGGAAAGAATAAGGAATTTTATTTGTTGCGATATGAAGGATGCCAATGACCAAGTGTTCCGTTGGCGTATGGTGTTGGGCCAATTGAGAATGATGAATCTTGATCATGGTTTATCTCACGCATCCAACGGGTATTTGGAAATCTTGGAAAACTCTTAATTGTCTCGGACACGTGTCCATAGCTAACGCCATCGAGAGTATTTCCACAAGCTCATCACGCCTTATGCTTCTACCACTTCTCGAACAAGATCAAACAGTTTCGTGGCGATCGTGGTGGAAATGTTCCAAGAAGTCGCTAATGCATACGAGCCTGCACAATACCAACTTGCTATGTCTCGCTATCGAAAGCATAAATGATAAAGATACCACAAACCGCTCCGTGTAGGACCGGAAAAATGGGCCCGCTCAAAGTCCCCGTGAGCCGTTTTAGCTTAACATCAAATACAACAGAGTCATTTAACTCTCGATTATTATGGGCGAGGCGTCTTCCAATATGCTCAATGTTGGAGGCAATCGGACTTGTAATTGAGCGGTGGTTCAACGATAGACGAGCGAAGACGTAGGTGGGACAACTATCTCACCGAGGAAACAAAGAAAAAAGCTTACGATGGCGGTGTCCAAAAGTCGTCGTTACTCACGCACGAGGTCTACAAATGCAAAATATAGGGTGCGATCATGTTAGGAACTTCCCGGTCAATCTTCAACTCAAATCGTGTGATTGTCGAGAATTTAACCAAGACGGATGCCGTGTTCACACGCAATTGCTGCCATTAAGTAAGTTTTAATACTAATACTACACGCCGCTTTATTTTCATGTAACTCATACTAATACTTTTCATCGACAAGGAGGCGAAGAATCCATCCACAATTACGCCGAATCATACTACACGACCAACACTTTAATTGAGACATACGGTGGTGCAGTGAATCATGTCCTCAATACAATGAGTGGTCGGTTCCAAATGAGGTAGCTCAAGCGAATGTATTGCCTCCTATTGTGACAAGACAGTTTGGACGACCTAGAACAAGTCGGATTCCATCCGGTGGTGAAAGGTCTACAAGAAGAGTGCTACAAACGACATGGGAGAATCGTCTAGCAAAGAGACACCGAGCACCAAAGAAATGCAACATTGTAGGGAACGGGACATACACGAAGAAATGTCCAAATCGAATAGATGAAGGCATAAGCGATTAATTAAAGTTGTCGTATTTTTTTTAATATTTCAAATATTGTATTCGCACCTTTATTGTTATTCTTCTTTATATCATTCAATTTTATACATTGTGTTGTGCTATAATAATAATAATAATAATAATAATAATAATAATAATAATAATAATAATAATAATAATCAAAACACTATTATATATACATTAAATTTTATACAAAGAAAGTATGTTATTAGCCAAAAAGATTATATGTACACATTTAAATTTACAAATATTAATAAAACTCAATTTTAAGATATTACACATTTAAATTCAAGCGTTTTTAATTGTTTTCACACAACTCAAAAATAGAAGTAGCTATAATTTTCCTATATCTTTGATATATGAGTAGTCCCCAATTAATACTCGGCGATCCGGATATCGCACGCTCAACGACATGCATGCATACGGACCACAGCGGTAGCCGTCTTTTCCGGGCGAATCGGTTATCGGTGACGGATAGATAATTCAAGTGGCACGTTTTTTCGATATGCCCGTATCGTTGAAGCTCGATAATCGACTTCATCCGTGATGAATGCAAATAAATGCAATAGGGAGCCATCCGCTCGTAGCGGTGTCTTTTGGCATGATCTTCTAATCTCCAATATATCGAATCATATAGATCAGCGTCCATCAAGCACTTTGATAACAAATACGACGTGGTGTGCATCGATAAGGCACGGTATAATCACCTATACAACACAATTATTACAAAATAATTTAAATTATTCAAATTAAATATATTAAAATTTAAATATATAACATGATATTGAATTACAAAATCACACATTGCATCTTTGGACCAATCGATCATAGTGGATATTCCCGTCGTGCTCTCGATCGGGAAATAATACTCTGGGGCCCTCCAACCGCTTGAACAAGCTTCCCAACCAACTTGAAGGATTCATTGTTGAGACATTCAAATAAATTAATCGGACATTGAATTGAGCAAAGCAATAAATAAATGAATGTAAATTATTGGGAAATCAATACTTACATAGAAGGAGGTGTCCAATATAATCGTGTTTGCATTGTTCATGGTGGACAATACAAGATATACTTGATCGCCTCACTCTACTGACCGTCATGAATGGATCAATCGCTACGATAAGAACAATTGAATGTATAAGTATTAATCAATTAATTCAACTAAAATAAATTACGAATACTTAGAAATTCAAAGTACTTACGCCTACGTATAATAAGCTGGTCGGCTTAAGAATATCCATGAAAATGCCCGATTAAGAATTCCACCACTCGGAAATCATCACCGTGCGTGGAGGGTGGCTTCAAGGAAGAGCTTGAAGTTCGACACTAACGCCGATCAAACTCATGCGGTTTTCCAAGAACAACATATGGAGACGATAGGGCCATCGATGGGAATCGCGGTCGGCCACTCTTCCTAGAAATACAGCACGGTGTCACCACAGATTGCTCGTCATCTTCATCATTCCCGATGTGATCCTGTGCGGGCATCCCTAAAGTCATCCACCGTGTCCATAATCGTACATTCCTCGTAGTAGTGGATCACGGGACTTGGAGGTCATCCCAATCGACACAATCTGCGAGAAAATATCATTTGACTTAGAAATATTTAAATAAACACAAAATATTTAAATTATTTAATTAAATTGAACTTACTTGTCCACAATCACTAAAAATATCAAACATTTCAGCGAATGAGCCTGAAGGTGGCTGCTGATAAGAAGCAGGAGGTGGCTCACGATAGTATCGCGGAGGTGGTGGCCGATAGGAGGCGGTGGTGGCTCTCGATAGTAAGCGTAAGATGGTGGCGATATGAGGCGTGAGGTGGCTCACGATAGTAGCGGAGGTGATCACCGATAGGAGTCGGGATGTGGTCTTTGTTAGGAAGTATGAGGTGGCTCACGATATGCACGGGTGGCTCACGATAGGAAGCACGAGGTGGTTCTTGATAGGATGGCATGGCCTTAGTCCTACCAAACTCGTGCACGTAATGTCGAGCCGGCGTCTGCATGTCCGCTATCACCGATTCCGTGCCTCATCAACGATTGTCGTGCCACGGATGAGTATGATGATCGGATGGAGAATGGGTGGGTGCACGTCGCGAACGACGATGGACCGACAAAGACCAACCAACTCCTTAAACCAACCCTTCAACCGTCGTCATCCGCACCTCAACCTCCTCAAGGTGCTTCCTCGATAGCTCGACCACCCTCACGAGCATGCCTCTTATAGGTCCTCTAGGCCGACGATCACTGGGTCGTGGTGATCGCCGCTCGAGGAAGAAGTCGGAGGAGGGACTGGTTCGCTTCTCGCTGCTTGACGAGACGTGGACGGTGCTCTCCGATCGAGCCATCAATATCATGTGCGCTGTGTGATGTGACTCCTCAACGGGATCCCGTCTCGTACTACGCCTCGCACGCCGAACGTGAAGTACCCTCGGGCACGAGAATTCCCATCATCGTCACCACTAATGACTCGTGCTCGTGGGGAAATTGTTCGCCATCCTCAACGGATTTTGGGGCTCTATATAGGGCACACCAAACGCCTCGTCGTGTCCGAGTGATATCCATGCCATGTGTCCATTTCTTCTTCCGAGTAGCCGATGATCCTAATATTCATATAGTGCTATATACAATTCAAATAAACAAGACTTAATCAAAATTTAAATAATAAATTATAACACAAATTTTAGGATATGCAAAAGTAGTACACTGAGATTCAAATAAAATCGATAAATCATCGATCGAGGACTTGCTCTTGAATCTCCATCTCAAGCATCTAGGGTAGACATCTTGGTCTACATATTTCCCAATGCCCCACCTGCACTGTGGATGATCTCGAGCGACCAAACAACCAATGCCCAAGTCGGTCCATAAAATGGTATTTCTTTTCGGTTGAATTTGATATAAGTAGTGGCGCATACACCGATACGAATACGCACCCCACGGAAATCTAGAGAATAAATCCAAATCATCGACCAATGCCCAGACCCACGACTCCACTAGTACTACGGGATCTATGAGATAATAGCATCCCGTATAACATAACAATATGTGCAACACGGAGGTATAAACTACCATCCGCATCATCTATATGCACGCCCTATCGTAAAAACGCCTACTAAGTCCGCAATAGATATATGGTCGAACGCAGTGAAGCTCTAAACACTCGAACACGTTGCAACCGGTGCTCTCTACTAAGATTAAAAGACGAGCTTCCAAAACTTAAACCGTGACTAGTGCATAGTCATGAACAAGAAACAAATGCTCAGGTCGTTCATACGAAACCATACTAGACCATCATTCGTCATAATCTGACGGGAAATCACGTGGTGCAAAGCCATGATATTTTTTGCACCAGGCTTCCAGCTAGTAAATGACCGAAGCATCCACTAGCAAACCTATCCAGTAACTCTTCACCACCAATCTCCAATAATCTAGTCTTAATGATATCTAAATAATTGATCCTATAATATGTGCTAATTTGGACCACAACATTAATCATCTCGGGTCTCACATAATCAACATCACCCTAACAATAAAAACAATAAAGTGTATAAATATCATAAAAATAAAACATATAATAAAGCATAATAATACGTTTAGCATAATTAAGCATAATAAATCATAATATACATTTTAACATATTAAATAAATAATAGCATATTAAACGATGCTAATTAAGTAGCAGGATTAACTAATAAATAAGCACGCTTAACTAATACATTATGATATTATTAATAAATAAGCACGTTTAACTAATAAATTATGATATTATCAATAAATAAGCACGTTTAACTAATAAATTATGATAAGCAGGTTAAGGCGGCGTGTGTGGGTCTTATTTACTTTTATGTTCAAGTCAAGTTAAGGTGTGGATTCCTATATTTTGCATTTGTAGATAAGCACGTTTAAAATTAATAAACTATGATAAGCAGATTTAACTAACTAATAAACCATAATAAACTATGATAAACTATGATTAACAAGTTTAATTATGATAAGCAGATTTAATTAATAAACTAAGATAAGCAGGTTTAATTATGATAAGCAGATTTAATTAATAAACTAAGATAAGCAGATTTAATTAATAAACTAAGATAAGCAGGTTTAATTATGATAAACAGATTTAACTAATAAACTATGATAATAAGCACGCGTTTAACTAATAAACTATGATAATAAGCACGCTTAACTAACCAAAATTAGAAATCCGATCGGTCCGTTGGCGGAATCCGATCGGTGTTTATGAATCCGGACCGGTGGATTCCTTAAACACCGATCGGATTCCGTCCGAGAGCGAAGAGAGCGAAGAGAACGTGCACTGAGAAGCCATGGTGCGAGATTTTCGGCGATGAGCTATCCGATCCGAGAGAAAGCGGCGAGCGGCGGCGGTTGAGTGAAATCACTTAGGGAGGTGAAGGGAGGGAACCGGAGGGTGAAATCAGAGGTTGAGAGTGAATCCGAGGGAGAGAGTCGGTATATATTGGGGAGGAATCCGATCGGTTCCACTCTCGATCAAGATTCCTATTTTGGCAGCGACTTTTCGAATTTTAAGTCAACTCGCCCTCGACAATGTTTTTCAAGGCTATTTGGGGTATCTTTCCCGATTTTGCATGTTTTTATAACGATTGGGTGTTTGTTCATATATTTTATGGGATTTGTGTAGTTTTCCCTATTAGCACTTAGAAGTATGGGCGAGCTTTTTTGGCCCCAAGCCTGATTTGTCGAGGAGTCTTTTTGGTCTGATTGTTTTTTAGCTTCTTTTTCCTAGCCCAACTCATCCCGATGGTAGGGTTTCGATAAATAAAATGCTAGAGTTTGTTTTCTTTTTGTCCTATATTCTTTCGATATTTAATGTGAATCAACAGAATATTTTATTTTTATCTAAGTTTTCTTTCGATACTTTTTGAATAAACGAATATATTCGCCCATTTGTTTCACATTCCTCATTTGCATTTTTTAAAACACGTTACTAATTTTAATCAACAGTCTAGAGGTAGGCTGCAGCAAGTTGTTGCTGCCAATATCTTTTCAAAGTCTTTGCTGCAATAATTGTTGAACTCCAAATCTTGATTTTCAGCAGATTTATTGCATCTCCACCTAACCAACATATGCCAACTTTATTATTTTGGGTCCAAGATGGTGACTTCCACATGGGAATATCTCAACACTAAATACATTGACCAATAAAAATTCTTAGCCAACCACTCGCTTAATTAAAAATCGTCGACCTGTAACTATCCGATCTTGACTAGGGGTGAGCAAAACCAAACCAAACTCAAAAAATCGAACCGAATCAAAATTAACGATTTGTTTCTATTTGTACAGTAAAACGGTTCGGTTCGAATTTAAATTTTGAAACCGAAATTTATTCGGTTCGTTTTAAGGTTGGAGAAAAAAAATCAGTTTTCAAACCGACCGTCCGAACTATTATATATATATATATATATATATATATATATATATATATATATATATATGGTTGGGTTCGTAGCATCATATTCCCTGATAGTATGTAGACTCAATCTAGACCACACATTTTGAACACGTGGTCGCACCACAAACTGACACGTGGCAGCTCATTTTCTTTTCCTTTTCTTTTTAATTTTCGCAAGGGGCAAAATGAGAACAAATCAAATCAACCTTCTTCTCCTCCTCCTTGGTGGCAGCAGGCGGCCGGAGACGGCGGTGGCGGCAACGGCAGATGATGGCGATTGGCGGCGGCGGCGGCAAAGACCGCGAACATCAACAATATAAACAAACAATAGATTTTGAAAGAAAGAAAAAGAAGAAAAAAAATTTGAGAACAAAATTGATGGATTTTGAGAAAAAATAGAAGATAAATTTGATAGATGATTGAAGAATCGAGAAATATGATGGCTACGGCGGTGTTTCACGGCGAATCGCGGTAATCAACGAAAGAGACGAATTGACATAAAAGGATGAATGAGAGATTTTCTGTCGAAACCATAAAAATGCATTGAACAAAACATGAAACTGCATTGAACAAAACATGACAATGCATTGAACAAAGCATAAAACTGCATTTGCCACAAAACATAAATATGATTGACAAAGCATGTCCATGCATTGAATAAAGACGTCCACGCATTGATCAAAACATGTCAATGCATTTAACAAAACATAAAATGCAGGCCAACGGGCGCGAAACACGAGCACGAAGATGTTGGGTGTGCCGCGCTACAAGCGAGAGCAGCGCCTGCTGATTGGCGCCCGCTACCGGGCGTGAGCTTGAACAAGATGCATTATTATGTTCAAATGCATGCATTTTTTATTCATTTGAATGCATTATTATGTTCAAATGCATGCATTTTTGTTTCGCAATCACCTAACAAATCAAATTACTAATCTACCCTTAATGAAGCGAAAATCAAAATTAAGCTTAAAAGTCCGAAAAATCTCACCATAGGATCTATGAGATGAGTGGATGAGATTGAGTCTACATACTATCCGGGGCTCAGTCTATTTGATCCCTAATCTATATATATATATATATATATATATTATATTTAAAATATATGTATTACTTATAATATTAATATTTAATTTGGTTAATATTATATATATATATATAATTATATATATATATATATATATATAATTATATACATATATATATATATTATATTTGCAATATTTATTTTAATTATAATTTAAAATCGATTATATCCAAACCGAACAGAATCGAACCGGATATTTCGATTCAGTTTCGATCGGTTTGGATATATAATACAGTGTGATTCGGTTTGGATTTTTAAAAAAATCGATTTTTGATTTTTTCGGGTTCGGTTCGGTCTTGAACCGAACTACCCGGATGCCCACCCCTAATCTTGACTCTAAATTTTCTGTTCAATAGCGGTGTAACTACAAGAAAGTTATACCATTGTCTTCCAGGAAGAAAGGCCTTGCTTTTCTATGATATTCAGTCCTGCAACGACTGAATATGTGGTTTAGCACTGTACGAATCAAATCCAGGGAATCCAGAAGGAATTGCTTTACTAGCTAGAAAAAACCAACACCATTTCAAATATTCTTTTGTCTCGTCTCAGTTTTTTTATAAAAATGTCTTGAATTTTTTTTTCTGTTAATTAAATACAGAAATTTAAAGGTTGTGTCATGGTGGACTTGAACCAGAAACCTTTAGCCTCGGGCATTAACCACTCTATCACTAGGCCAACATACACACACAAATATCTTGAAATTCTTTTTTTATCAATTTAATACAGAAATATAAAGGTCACGTCACGGTGACTCAAACCTGAAATATTTGACCTCAAGTATTAATCACTCTATCCCTAGGAATTGAAACTAGCCAGAAACCCACGAAGTTTCAACAATGTCCTTATAATTGAACATTCGACATTGCGTCAACATTAGAATTTGAAATTTAAGTCATGCATCCGAAATCCTAGCCACGAAATTTATTCGTCCAATTAATTTGTTTCACGACACCCAATTGATAATTAAATTGAGGATACCATTAAAAATCTATAATGAGGGCTTTCCAATTATACATTACACTTGAATTTCCCGTCATGTGATGCGATGCATGGATAATATTTTATATTTTCAAAAAATATTTTAAGTTTAATTTAATTCTTTAGAAATATAATCAATGTTGCTTACACTGACTACCAAACATGTTAGTGAATTACAAATGAAATTAAATAATTGGACTTCAATAGATAGTTTATAAATTGATGTGTGTATTCTTTGTTTATTTGTATTTGGATTTTCTCCGTGATTTGATAGATTTAAGGTGCATTTCGAGTTTGATTTATGCAGAAAATATGAAGAATTGGAAACGAGGACTTGAATGGAATGAAGTTGAAAGAAAGTGGTTTTTTGGTACAAATTTAAAATATCCCAAGAAATGAGGATAAAGCACTGTTGGAATTCTTTACTAGAAGCTAGAGATGTTTTTATAATTCCAAATAAACATGATTTTGGAATAATTATATGTAAGTTAACACTTAAACCCATCAGTAACGTGGGCCACTAGGACTAGTTTCTTTGCATATATCCTAGTTGGCGGCTTAGACTAGGGATTACTTTTGGATTTTAGAACTTTTGTTCCTGTAGTGTTTCTTCAATTCCCGTAGCTAGTTAGAGATGATTTGTAATTTCTTCGCAAAATTAACTTTTGCCGGAAAGAGTGGATTGGTTTAACATTAATGAATTAGAATTCCCAGTGACATTATTCTATTTTATACATTTCAATTTATTACATTTATTTTTTATGCTTTCTTTTTTGTGATTCGATTGTTTTTGATTTAATTAGTATGAGCAGCTAATTTCTTACTCGGTTAGAATAATGAAATACTAGGTCAATACATTCCTCTAATTTGGAACCGGTATGGAATTGATTCAATTATGGAATCATGAATAGTCATCGGTTCAGCCGTCCATAGACATCGCAATCTACAATTTTCTTCTATATATGAATGTATGATACATGAAACAAGATTTTTCTGAAAAATCCTAACAAGACAATATTTTTCACATATTTAACAGACTAATACTAATAGAATATATATAAAGAAGATAATAGATAATAGATAATAGAAAGAAATCCGTTTTTAATGATATGTATAAAAAAAATGTAAGTTAATAATAGAATTTTGATTCTTTTAGTCAGATTACGAAAATCAAAATCGAAAAAAATAGGTAAGGTTTCTCCTATCTATCCGATAGACGAAACTGTTGTCACTGTTTGTTATAGATGTTTTATATCTACTATACTATAGAATATGGGACTTGATCATTTGTTAATGAAATTCGAACATACACAAATGGTTAAAGTAATATAGATTAACTGCTATCCACCCCACCACTTCTTTTTTATATTATGATAGGGCTTATATGGGAATAATAGAGAAATGGATTCGTGCTGGGACGGAAGGATTCAAACCTCCGAATGGCGGGACCAAAATCCGTTACCTTACCACTTGGCCACGCCCCATTTCGAAAAGGCTATTGGGCGATGTTAAAAGCATTTTCTTTAGTGAAATCTCTTTTTACCGGGACTTCAAAATGTTTTTTGTGCGACAAACAAATAAAATCAAAAAATAAGTTATTAAAGAAATAAAGCAGAAACCTTAGAACAATATAAAAATCAACCTGATTCAAAAATGGAACCCTTCTGTTTCAAAAATAAAATTCCACAATTCCATTTCCTGGTGAATTAATCAATAGGAAATGGAATTCTTTTGTTTACTTTGACCGAATTCAAACAAATCTCTATATTAACATAGTGGTAGAAAGGGTATCATGTTGTGTCTATACTTCAAACGGTTTGCTTTAACCATCTTAACAGCCCCACATTATTGTATTGGTTGGTAGAGAATCAAAGTGGATTTGTCAATTAATCACGGAATGTTGTGGTTCTTGCATATAATTTCTTAAGAAAAGCAATTTGCGAGATCTTGACCCCATAATAGCATATGAATAAGAAATCGTCTAGATTTAAGAATTCTTCAATAAGAAAACCTTTAGACTTGTTATCCAGGAACTTTTCAAAAATACCGTAATGAAAAGAACATAGGAGTTTATCGCTAGGTATTTGACCAAATAGGATCGTCCCGTTCCTTTAAAGTAATTTGTGTATCCACCTCAATGATACTATTGTTCACGTACCATTAGGGCCGGTTGTAGCGAGGAGGGATTCGAACCCCCGACATTGTGGTTCGTAGCCACGTGCTCTAATCCTCTGAGCTACAAGTTACCAATAACATTGATGAAATATTAAATGAAACCAAAGGCTCGGTGTATAGAGAAGACCTCACCGTTTAAGAAGTAACCATAGAAACGAGGAAATCCACTATTTCTTTATTCATTTAATTTCTATTTCTTTTTTTGACTAGATTTTTGACACCTAGCTAAAGAAATTTTCTTATTTCTTTCAAATTCTGGAGTAAAATACAAATTTTTTTATTTGTTCCATGAATAGTGAGTTTTAATCTAGTTTTCTTAAACCTGGTCACCTTAGGTTAATTCAAATTAGTATCAATTGGTTCCTCCAATCCGTAATTATTGGAATAGGGCTAATTAGTGGAAAATCTATTGTAACTTTAGGAGGGAATAAATTGGTAGACGATTTATTACTTGCGTTCTTGGATAATTTGTATAAATTGGGTTCCTTCAATTTTTAAGAGTATTAGAACATTAAATCTATGTTTGACATCTCCAATTAAGTTGTGTTTTTATAAGGAAAATAATTAGTTCACGTCTATTGTTAATTATCGATAAAGTACGTAGGACTTTGGGGTTTAGTCCATGAGAGTTAATTTATATTTGCGTCAATGAACAGAGATGGTGACTAATGTAGATTTATTCGAACAAGAGCCTCTTTTATCTTGATTTATTTCTTATTTGTCATTTTAGTTATTTAATTGTGATCGATCTTAATTTTGTTAGGAAATAAATGCAGGATGAACACGAAGGATTTACGTGGTTCGATCTTTGAATTAGATCTACGTCCACGGGCAAGAGAGAGTATGTGTATTGAGAGTGTAAAGCGATTACAAAGAGTGTAGATGATCTTTCCGTCTAATCTAGCCTCTATTTATACACAATTATATTGACCTAGATCTCGAATCCAAGATCCCCTCTAAGATAGGATCTCAATCTTATCTCTTCTCCAGTTAGGATTCTCTTAGATATGGCCGAATCTTACGCGTTCCTCTTTGGTTTAGGAGTCTTCTTGGGCGAACTCGTGCAGGCCGAGCTTATTAACGTCGAGGCTTATTAATATTGGGCCCGATGCTTGGGCTAGTAGTTGGGCAGTATCCTATCATATCCCCCAAAAGACGCAGGTTGAGGTCGTGATGGGTTTGGGAGTTGTAATCCACCGAGATCGCTTATGACGAAGTGGGCGCGATCGATCCCGTTGCGTCATTCTATCTTGACCGGCTTAGTGTTGTTGAGGCTTCAAGTCGTATGTCGCTGGCTTCATCTCGTGAGGCGTTGGCAGGTCATTGTTGCCGTGTATATCTTGCCGTGGCGTTTGCGAAGTCCCGTTGCTTGGCTTCGTGCCGAGTGTTTACGAAGTCATGTTACTTGGTTTCACATGTTCAGCATTATGCGAGGTCTTCGGATGGCTTCACGATGAGGTGTTATGCAAGTTTCGAGGTGGATACCGACGTCGTGCCGAGGCCGAACACGGATTCTCTCGCCGATGTCGAACAAAGGGATACATGATTTGCATTTAATGCACATTTAATGTGGCGCGGTTGAGTTCCCGATAAAGTGCATTCTGGGGTAATAACTTCCTTATCGTCATTTCGTGATCACTTTAGCCATTTCTGATTTCAAAAATTTCAAAGCCTTCAAAATCGAAAAGTGCTCAACTGCCGCCATTGTCGCCTTTGCCGTCCGTGCCATCATCTTCTTCGTTACTCTCTTAAACGGTAAGTTTTATGGCTTCTTCATCTCCTTCTTATTCTCGAGGATTCTCACGCCGGAGCGGCACGCGTTGTATCTGTGTCGCCACCGGATTATTTGGTGGATGTAAGTATATACCTTTGATACCTCCCACCTTCGTGCGGAGAGTTTGTTTCCGCCTTTAATGGATTTTGGTAGGGTTTCTTCATTTCCTTCGATTTTAGAAGCATCCGCAAGATTAGAGCTTGCTTCTAATTTTATATCCCAAATCCTTTGAGTATGTTGCTCACGAATAGGTGATAGGGCTAGTCTCCTCAAGGGTTTTGTCACGATTCTGAGGATAGCCTTAAAATGGCCTTCGCCTTCCTATCCTTCTATATATGTCGAATCGCAACGGTGCATCGCCATTCCCTAACTAATTAACGAACTCCTTCCGCATTTGACCGGTCTGAGTGTCTATTGCCATCGGCATAATTTTCCTTTACCACGGGGCTCGTCCTCGTGTTTTTTCGATTCAAAGCTAGCTCGGGTGGTATTATTTATCACCTCGTCGTGGCTTCAGTAAAGACAAAGTCGAAAATCTCAAACAGTGAAGAAGTTCTTCTTCCGCTTGGTTCGATAAGTGTCTTGAGTTCGCCTGGAATTCGGAGAAGTTGGCGGATGCGGCCACTGATGTTAGCCTCGGTGGCTTTGAGGAGGCGTTGGACAAGGTCGGTCTTGTTGATGAAGTGTTCACCGAGGTCGAGCTCGCTGCTGCGGGGCTTAGCCCTTATGATCCTACCACTTCGGTGGGGCCGGTGAAGGGTGAGCCCCCCCCTCTTCTTTCACTTCGTCGTTTTATTATCAACTATTTTGTGCTGACAAGTTTATTTTCCTTCGTAGTGAACTTCATCAAGGACAAAAAGAGGAAGAGGTCGGATTCTGATCCCAAAACTCCCACATTGGCCTTGAAGAATGTTGCCGAGACCTCTTCCGAGAGGGCTGAGGTTGGAGGGAGGTCGCCTACGCCTGTGCCCGCTCCGTCTCCTTTGGTCGATCCACGTCCCAAAAAGGGGAAGCGTGTGGCTTCTCCCGCCGGTGATGATGATTGCACAATCGTCGGCAGTCAGGTCGCGCGTCGATCCTTTCCTGAGGTAAAGCACTTCCTTGTTGCACGTTTCTAGGCAATGTATCGATGTGTTAGCTGACATTTATTTGTACGCGCAGGGGACCGAACACGTGAAGGCCGAGCTCAACAGGGTGTCTGCGATGTCCGCCCAAGTGGTGGACTTTTGAATGGCGCCTGACCGCCGATCCGGTGGCTCGATATTCCGGGAGTTGGAGAAGAAACACCCTTCTTTTCAAGACGCGTGGCGGGCCGAGGTTAAAGTTCGGGATGCGGCGATGAGGGAAGCCGAGGCTCTGGCGGCGGCGAGGGCTGCAAAGGCAGCCGAGGCGTCGAAGGTGGCCGAGGTGGAAGCGTTGAAGGCCGAGATCGAGGCGGCCAAGGTGATGCAAGCCGAGTGGCGGTGCTGAAGGCCGGGCGGGCGGCGCGTCGGGAGGCGGGCGGCGGGCTCGCAGGAGAGCTTCTCCGCGCCAGCGGTGGTGTTCTTGTCGGGAGATTCTCAGGCGGCGACGAATTGGCCGAGATCCTCAACAAGCATGTGGTAGCGACCACGCTCGATGAAGTTGCCGAGGATTAACCGTAGTTGGATAAATCCAAGTACGGGTATGAGGTGACGGAGAGCAGGCGTTCTGCGATCTATGCCGAGGTCCTTGCTGCCGGCTTGGAGCATGCACGTCTTTGAAGAGTCGACCTCTTCAAAACGTTCTTGACCCGATTTGGTGCGGGCTTGCTCGGTGGACCGGGATGCCATTCTTGAAGCCTTAATAGCTGATATGGACAAGAAGCCGAGGACAGAGACGGCGGCCGATGTCACGGGGGTAGCAAAGGCGGCGTCGGTGGGAGTCGGCGAAGAGGCTGAGGGTTCCGAAACCCGGGAGGAGGTCGAGGCCCTTGAGCCAGACCAAGTGGTTCTTTGGAGGTCGATTGATCCTTCTTTTTCTTTTTGTAATCGATATTGTGACCCGTTTTTCGTGCTCTTTTTGGGGTAGTCCTTGCCCTAGAAAGAGTACATTTTGTGTGTGTTCTTTGCGTGTGTTTGTGTCTGGGATGACACGCTTGGGATGTTGCAGGTTGGGGTGGACCTTGGGCAAGATCAGGTCACCTCCCATGAGAGAGGTAAAAATCCCGAAGATTACCTTGGCAAGACATTCTGACATCTTGCCAAGACACTGTACCGCATGGGAGCTGAGCCTGATCAAAGAGCCGACGGAAGTCGAAGGTGTCGAGGCGAGGAAGAGGTGAAAAGGGCGAGGGTGATGCGGGGGACGGAGCAGGCGGTCGGGATGCAAATGGGGAATGGGAGAGAACTCGCGACTTGCACACAAATGGGAGATTACAGGCAAGATTCATCTCTGCTACACGCTTGATTTTTGCCGAAAGGAAAGGTCGACTGTGAGGCTGAGATGAGACAAATCGCCAGATCGAAGCGGAGGAGCTCTTGTCGGGCTCCAGAGCCCGAGCCAAGCTACTGACCTCACCACCTGCCGCCTCGAGATGCGCGCGCTGACCAAGCTAAGGGAGTTTACTTAGGCTCCCACAAGGATTCCAACTCCAAAATCGAGATTTGAACACACATTCAGTGGAGTGGAGAGCATTATCAAGAATTCTCTCTCAATTTCTCTCTTTTATTTCTCTTGCATTTCATGAGCGATTGGTGAGGAAGAAACAAGTCCTACGGGCAAACAATTTATTATTATGTATTTGGTTACCTCTTGCTTGAGCAGTCTTGTGGAGAATGCTTTGATTTACGTTTGATTTTCTATTCAAGTATGGTTTCGATTATGTTCTTGTTTATTGCTTTTATGTTTATGTCGATTATGAGTGAGTAGTTGATTCGGTTGGGCTCGGGGTGAAGCACGTTGAGTCAAGGTCATACAAGTCGTGAGGTCTAAATGTCCTTAGAACCTTGAGTGGGTGTTCCCGAAGCTCTGAGCCTTTATACACATGTTATTCTTTCCTCGGCGTTAACTCGGCGGTAGCCTTGGGGAGGGGTAGCTACAAGTAATAGCAGGAGTAAGACATCGAGTGTCTCTTTATCCCGGAAGTGCGGCTGAGTGGGTGATTGTAGCCGTCGGCCTTGGGCGAAAGGTCTGAGCCACCCATCGGACCGGTTGTGGCTAGTTGGGCTGTCCAGTGAGTCAGTGTTGGGGCGGACAAACCTATCTTGGAGACCGTCTTGGCAAGGGGCAAAGCGGGGGCCTCTGATTTAGTCCTAAAATCTCAGGCAAGCTTGGGGTCAGGGGGCACAGTGTGCGTGACAACCTAAAAGGGCATCTATCCTCGGTACCTTTAACCAACGATATACACTTTTGGTGAAAACCTCGAACCTATGACCGACGTCTTGACCAATATCTCAACGTCTGTAACCTTGGCCCAACTACTTGTCATTTAATCTCTTTACCTTGTGTTTAAGTTTCAGTTTACATTACTGCCAAGATCTATCTCTCAAGGTACATTTCTCTTCGAGACCGTCACCTGTCGACACCTTGCCCTACAGGCAACCTCCTACTCAAACCGTGACAACTCGAGTAACAACACAACCAGCTCTTTGGGTTTGACCCCTTAACTTGCCATATGCGGAACTATATGTTCAAGTTGGAGGAGATTATAAATGTATCTTGGCGTGTCTTGGTACCTCTAACGACGGTAAACCAAGCGTCGTCAGATTAAGCCATTCTTGGGGGTCACTATTCTAGTGTTGTTATTCACTTTTTATTTTTGTTTGGTTTTGCATGCTCAGACCTAACCTTGCGGCGAGGGACCGAGAGCTCTGTTTAACCAATAGATTGAGAGAACCATTCGGAGAAGAAGAGGCAAGCGAGGAAACGCCCCGTCTTGAGGAGGCACGTGCAAAGCAAGACAACATGGAGAGAAATCACAAAACCCACCACCTGGGAGAGCGAGGCGCTTGGGAGATGATGTTCCCGAACAACAACGATCACCCCTTGGGCATCGCCTTGCTCGATATCGAGGACAAGCGGAGCTGAGGCACTCTTTATGCAGAGATCTTGCCAAGCTTGACGATATGTCGGGAGAGGACCCCAGCGTCATCTCCGGACTTGAATGGTGTGTAGCACCATAAGGTGTGCATGAAGTCGAGAAAGAGTACATCCAACTCATATCCTTTCATTCCTCTCCACGACGGTTGCTCGAGTGGTACACACTTTGCCTACGGGTAGTGTCACTACTTGGGCGGGGCTCCAGCAGAAATTTCTTGAGAGATACTATCCCATCTCGAGGATACAAAGTGTGAGGAAAAGGATGAGTTCCTCCGGATGGGGAATGGTGAGGCGGTGTACGACTATTGGTGTCGTTTCAAATCAATCTTGGCAAAGTATCCCAATCACCAAATCTCGATCAAGATCGATCCAATATTATGTGAATGGCTTGAGGGTGAGTCGAGGCAGCTCGTGAGTCTTTGCGTGCGGAGGTTCCATACTCGACAAGCAACCCGGTGAGGCATTGAGCTACTTCCCATCTTTTCTTCAGTCGGCAAACTGCTCCTCGATATTGCTGTGAGTTCCGACCATACCACGCCGCACTTCATGAACCGCAGTCTCAACAACTTTAGCTACGACCTGGGATAGTCATCCCACCACGACGAATGACTCCTCATACCTGAGTGCTCCTCCCATCGATTTAGCCTTCATTTGCAGATCTCGAACTCCTCCTCCAACTCCAAGAATCAAGCTTGAAGCTCGCTCGAACTTCTCTGCATGAGTCTCAACTCGACGCCGCCCCTCCGCATATGCCAAGTTTACCTCAGTGCAAGACCTCACCCTTTAGATTCGAGAGCCCGAGTCAACGCTTTGATTTGATCCAACCACGGGATACGCCAAAATTCAAGACTCGAAATGCATAAAAGATAAATTTTCTAAGAACCTGTGGAAATTTTATGAAGCCACCAAGCGTAATGGCGATATACATATTGACGACGCCGGTTTACCCGCCGTTAGAGGTACCAAGACACGCTCAAGATACATTTATAATCTCCTCCAACTTGAACATATAGTTTCTCAGACATGACAAGTTAAGGGTCGAACCAGAGAGCAGGTGTTGTTACTCGAGTTGTCACAATGAGTAGAGGCGCCGAGGGCAAGGCGTCAGATTGACTGCCTCAGAAATGTACCGAGAGATAGATCTTGAGCAATGTAAACTGAAACTTAAACACAAGGTAAAGAGATTAAATGACAAGTAGTGGGCCAAGTGGTTCATGACGCTGAGATATCGGTCAACTCTCATAGGTTCAATGGTTTTCACCAAGAGTGTATGTCGCTGGTTAAAGGTACCAGGGTAGATGCCCTTTAGGTTGTCACGCACACCAAGCCCCTCACCACTTGCAGATTTTGACTACACAGAGGCCCCCGCCCGCCTCCAAGACGGCCAAGATAGTCGTCTCGCCCCAACAACTTACTCACTAGACAAATAACCAGCCACTGTCCAAGGGAGTGGCTCGCAGCCCTTGCCCAAGGCCGACGACTACAATCACCCACTCCAATCGCACTTCCGGACAAAGAGGCACTCGATGTCTCCGCTATCGCGAGCTACCCCTCCCCAAGGCTACCGCCGAGTTAACGCCAAGGAAAAGAATAACATGTGTATAAAGGCCTAGAGCTTGGAACACCCACTAGGTTCTAAGGACATTTAGACCTCACGACTTGTATGACTCGACTCAACGTGTTTCACCCCGAGCCCAACCGAATCCATAATCGATATAAACATAAAAGCAATAAACAAGAACATAATCGAAACCATACTTGAATAGAAAATCAAACGAATCAAAGCATTCTCGCCAAGGCTTGCTCAAGCAGAGGTAACCAAATACATAATAATAAATTGTTTGCAGGACTTGTTTCTTCCTCACCAATCGCCATGAAATGCAAGAGAAATAAAAAGAGAGGTTGAGAGAATTCGACGATCTCTCCACTCCACCAAATGTGTGTTCAAATCTCGATTTTGAGTTGGAACTCGTGGAGCCAAAGTAAACCTCCTTTAGCTTGGTCACAAGATCTCGAGGTGGCAGGGAGGTCAGAGCTTGCTCGGCTCGACCCCGCAAGACCTCCTCCGCTTCACCTGGCAGATTTGTCTCATCTCGGCAGAGTGTCGACCTTTCCTTTCGCAAAATCACAGCGCGGCAGATGAATCTTGCCTAGATCTCCCATTTGTGTGCAAGTCTCGAGTTCTCGCTCCGATCCCCGCCAGATCCCGACCGCCTCCTCTGCCCCGCATCACCTCGCCCTCACCCTCTTCCTCGCCTCGACACCTTCGATTCACGCCGCCTCTTGATCGGCTCAGCCCCATGCGGATTGTCTGGCAAGATGTCGAATGTCTGCCAAGGTAATCTTCGGGATTTTACCTCTCTCATGGAGCGACTGATCTCGCCCAAGGTCCACCCCAACCCGCAACATCCTGCGTGTCCTCCCGCACACAAACACACGCAAAGAACACACACAAAATGTCCTCTTTCTAGGCAAGGACTACCCCAAAGAGATCAAAACGGGCTCGCCACACTACACACTGAACACGATTGTCCTCAAGCGCATACATTCCTGCCCAAAAGAAAACAAACACACAAACAACACACGCAAAAACCAAAGAAGGATAAGATGATAACATGACAAAGATAATCAGCATAGGCGATTAATACACTATGCATCAAGGTTATTCAAGATCGGGCAAAGCAAGTTTGTGGAATTCTCTCAAGCACTCAAACTCTCGTGTTTACTGGTTCACGCTGATGACTTGATCAAGAAATGGCATAGCTTGCTGCCTACTATCTCTCGCCTCTATACCTTGGTCAAAGTTCTCTATCCTAGGTCTTTAGGTTGTATCGAGTGGTCGCTGAGTCGAAGTATTTAATTCGGGTAAGGTTGTTCGACTTAGGTCTTGCATAATATTTTCCCATTTCCCTGGCAAGATACTCTACGAGCCCGCACATTTTTATATTTTTGTGTGGAACTTTTTTCTTTTATACTTTTAAACTTTGTTCCCCAATCTTTTCTTTTCTTTTCACACATTTTGAATTTAAACTCATTACGCCCAGGCCAAGGCATCTAATGTCGTGTTTTGCCTGACGATACCCAAGCATATATATCCCTCCCTATTCTTCTTTCTCTCAATCCCTAGGTCAGGAAGATATAAGATAATTTACAAGAAAACAGAATGTCAAAGTGGCTAGCAAAGGACATATATATCCTGGTTTATTTTCATTGTCGACCATGGCTATGAAAAGAAAGCCCAAATCATCTAGAGCACTCTGCACTCATAGCAAGCTTGGCTTTGATCAAGAAACAGTAAGTTCTAGCACAACCAAGTCAAGCATCCAAATATCACACGTAATAGAATTCATGCTTACAATGATTTAGTATGTATAGGCTCAATTTCACGGTGCATGCTATGCCTTTTTCCGTATACTAACCTTATGATACAAGCTAAACAGTATTACAAAGCCTATGCCAAGCTCATAATTATCATGCTCATCTCAACATGCGTCAACACACACAACAACAACAAAAAATGGCCATCACACTCACACACTTTGCTCAAGGGCAAAGTGTTGATAGTATGGTCCCCGAAAACATAAACACGCAAACACACAACAAACAAACACAAAAACAAAAACAAAACAGAAAAACAAGAAAACAAAACACAAAAACAAAAAACAAAACCAAAAGGAAGGAAAGCTAGGGGATGCTGGTACTGAATCCTGGTAGCAAAGAATACGAAGCTGGCGGTCCGGATTGGTCTCAGATCTCGACGAGGCGACTTGAGCGCCTGGCAGTTCTTGTTGCGGGTCCCGCCTTGCCTTAGCCTTTGAGCGTCGTTGGCAACATTCAAGCTCAGCTGCCGATGGTAAGCCCGCCCTCGCCTTCTACAATCCCGAGCATCTTCAATAATTTCAGTCGAAGTGTCCCTCTCGTCAGCAAAGTCGAGGCCAAGCACGTGGCCCGGCATGATCAATTCATCCACTTTCTCCCTAGTGGAGATAAATAAAGTAGACCACTGTCTCCTTGGCAAAGTTAGTCCAGTGGTACAAGGAGAGCCTCCGCCCCACCCATTATGCTCTTCATATGTGAGATTGCAAGACGAAAGTCGAGCCTCATCCTTTCGCGCATTCCCTGAGATAACAACTCGCCTTCGACATGGTTTCGCTATCCTTCTTGCCAAAAGATTGTAGGAGAGATCCGTGGCACACTTGCATGGCCGGGTCCTTGAGGGTCTCCTCAAGGCCACACGCACTAACCGGCGCCATCCTTCCCGATTAGTTTGCACCGATCCCGACCATTTCCTGCCGCTGAAATTAGGTACCACCTTGGTCGCCTCCATAGCCGGCTCCCTTGCTTCCATCAATGTCACCATGTTGAGAGTCAGCGAGCTCATCAACCGTGAACTCTGCCCCCAGAAGAGTGAACTGATACCATCGGCACTCCTTTGTCATGATCTATGTCAAGATCCCCGAAACTTTTCACCATCGCCAGACACCGTGGTATCCCATTCGAGAAACTTCCCTATCCTATTCCTTTAAACAACCTCTCGACCTCCTCCTCGACTCCCGCTTGTTCGAGAAGCGCATTCCACCGCCGGCACAACCATCTCCTCGATTTGACTAGCCTGGTATTCACCTGTAGGCTTTCCCTCGCCCGACGAGCGCCACCATCTTTGCTCTTCCGGCCATTCTCCGGAGGAAGACGCTTCTTCCTCGATTTCTTCCATCGGGTCGCTCCTCTGCCCCGCTTCTCCGAGCATCACGAGCTCCCTCCTCTCAAACCTCCTTCTCCTCCAAAGACTTTGGTTTCGTAGATCTGTGAGGGGTCGGTGTGTCTTTGATGACGAGGCAGAGTCTCCTTTACTTTTCTTTTTCGTGAGGGTGACTTTCTTTTCTCCAGCCTTCTCCGTGTTCTCTGGCCATGGATCGCTTTTTTCCTCACCACCTCCACGTGAATGTCGGAGCTCGCCTTCGCTCCGCGAACTAAATGGGAGTCTCCAGACGCACGGACCTCTCGCCTGCCTTGTTCTTCATTTTATGCGGCGAGCTCGCCTTTTTCGGTCAGTTCTTGTTTCTTCTTTTGACGCGTGCACCATGGGTGAGGTTAAAGTTTTGCGCATGTAGTTAAGCTGGGGTGTGGTTTAAGCGTGGAAGTGGGAGCAATGAGGGGATATAGAACGGGTTGGGCGTTATAGGCAGTGGTCGACATGACGGGACGCCTCTCACCGTAGAAATTCAAATGCCACTGCTTCCCATGTTCTCGCAAAGGTTGTCGCTTTCCATCTCAGCCTCTTCACCTTATCTCGAGTTCCTTCGACCGCAGCTTAAGAAAATACGCCCTCGAGGAAGAATCAATCCGCCAAGGAGCAAGTCAAATAACGGTGGCTCACACACTTTGCCTCGAGGCAAGTGTTAAAAGTGGTCGACCACCTCGACAAAAAATGGAATGAAATGTACGCGTTAAAATCATACCATACCGGGTGCCTCCCGAAGCGTCGTTGTTTAACGTCGTTAGCTCGACGTATTCTCGAGCTTAGCATCTGAGGATCCTCTAACCCCAGGCTCATCTTTCTCGGCCCCATTCTCTCGAGTCTTCTGCGTGCCCATGGTAGGTTTTAAGTCCGCCTGCTCACCTAACACTTTCTCGCCCATGTCGCTATCTCCACTGCCTGCTCGATGTTGGGCGTGCACGATGTAAGGTCCCACCACTTGGGTCGCCTTGCGAGGCATAGCGGAACCTATTCTCGATAGAGTAGCACCAACGCCCATTTTCAAATTTCTTTTCCTTGATTAAAAGATCATGGGATCTTTTGAGCCTATCTCAGATATAGCGATTGTACATACTTGAGGCTAATCTCCCGAGCTCTTGTATGTCAAGCTTCGCTTTCCCCGTCATCCTACCAAAGTTGAGCTTATCGCCAGACTGTGTTCCACCGACCGCGATAACACATCTTACCAAACACCATCCGTAAGGAGACATTCCAAATGATGTTTAAGGCAGTCCTATGCCCATAGTGCGTCGCCGAGGTGAGCGCCCACTTCTTCTGCACTCTCCCAAGGCCTTCCTCAAGATCGCCTTCACAATGCGATTTGAGAGCTCACACCGTTAGCTTGAGGATGGTATGCGTGGACATCCCATGATGCACCCCATACTTCGAGTAAGCCGCCAATGGTGGAATTGTAGGGTGCCCGATCACCGATTAGGTTTCGCACACCGAACCGGGCAAGATGTTTGACTTGAGAAAATGGCTACGGTCCTTGCCCGCCTGGTCGGGCTTCGCTTCTACCCACTTTGACACGTAGTCCACGCTAGAGTATGTATTGTTTCCTTAGAGTTTGCAAGGGCCCAGAAATCCATGCCCCACATGTCTAATATTTCTACTAGCAAGATAGGTACCAAGGGCATCTCATTCCTCCTCGAGACATTCCTGCTGGCACTTATCGCATTCTCGCACTTCTCGTAGCTATCCTAAAGATAGTGGGCCAGAGAACCCACAATCAGGATCTTCCTCGCTGCTCTTCGCGCCCAAAATATCCGCCGCGACTCCTTCTACGGCGTTCAGATGCTTGTTTGCTCACATTCGAACACATCTCCTCAAAATCAAGTCTCGAGCATTGCTTCCACAAGTATGGGTCATCCCACACGTATTGTCGACTTCATTCCTTCGGGTGTTATCCCACGGTGCAACACTGGTCACGACGTAGTTCACCAAGTCAAGATACCACGGCCTCGGTGTAGATCTCGAGTAGCTCGCTTGGAAATGTTGCTCGATTGTATCTCCTTCATTCTTTTCTCAAAATTGCTCAAGTGGTCGGCCACTGATTTTGAGATCCGCCTATCTTTGATCTCAACGTCGAACTCCGGAGGAGAGTATCCACCGATAAGCCTCGCTTGTGTCCTTCGCCATGAGATATTTCAAGTGGTGGTTTAACCACCGCCTTGCTCCCAAAGAGGAGGAGCGCTCAAGGCAATCACCACGCAAGAAGCTCCTTCTCCGTGGTCGTAATCGATCCGTGGTCCGGAGGTCTTCAAGCATCGTAGATGACAAAGTTTGCCAATCTTCCGCCCAAGCACCACGCCAACAACATATCCACTAGCCGCACATCAACTCAAAGGGCATGCCCCATTCGTGGCCTTATGACGGCGCCGTGACAAGGTGCTCCTTCAATATCCGGAAGGCTTTTACATGCCCGAACTCCCACGGTACATCGCTCGGGAGACGGCTCATGTGTTGTCTATTCGCAAGTCCTCGACAAACCCCGATAGAATCCAAGAGGCCACCGAACTCGGTCGCTTGATGTTGGGGGATAAGACACCGCTATGATCTCCACTCGCTTTGTCTACCTCAATGCCCTTCTCGAGATAACATGCCCAAGGATATTCCTCCCCGACCATAGGCATTAATTCAAGACAAGGTCCTTCTCCACGCACCTCGTAACCAACTCAAGATACTCTATACATTGGTTAAACGCTCCATACACAAGAAATCATCCATGAACACCTCAATGCATTGCTCACAAATCGAAATATACTCATCACGCATCAATGTCCCCGAGCATCAGATAAACCAAACGGCATACGACGATATGCAAATATACCAAATGGGCAAGTGAATGTAGTCTTATATTGATCTTCTAATGCCACACAAATGCATATAACCGTAGTAGCCCAAGGAAGAAATACCTATTACCGGCGAGTCTCTCAAGATCCGTCAATGAACGTGCGAAAGTGGTCCTCCCGGTCACCTTGTTGAGCTTTCGAATCAATGCAAACTCTCCACTGCCTAGAGTCTCATCAGCACCAGTTCCTCGCTTCATTCCCACCACCACGGATTTCTTGCACGACGTGGATCGGCTGACCCACAATGTCCGAGACAGGTAAACGAGGCCCAACTCAAGGAGTTTGAGTATCTCCACCTTGACAACTTCTTTCATTACCGGTTGAGCCTCCGGGCTCTCGACCGTAGGGCCGCCCTCGAGCGAGATGTAGGTCGACAAACAAGTAGGGTCGATGCCCTTGAGGTCGGCTAAGGTCCACCCGATGGCCTCAGTACTTTCTCAAGACGACCTCGCTCTTCTTCTTCTTTGATCGCCACCGAGCTTATGATCACCGGCAACGCCTCACTGCCCGAGGTAGATATACTTCAAGTGCTCGTGAGCGCTGAGCGTAGCTGGGGCTTTCTTCAAGGAAGCATCTCTCCTGCATGCACTAGCGGTGATTGATAGCTTGGTTGATCGTCCCCGCTTTGGTCAGCTTCACCTCAAGCACTTTCCTCGACCTCCTTCGTCGAGATACTCTAAATCTTTCATGTGTCCTCGATGACTCTTTCAGACACGCCTCGACCACCACGCTGCAGTATCTCTCAACATCCTTCTCGTGAGACCGAAAGTCCACCATCTCGTGTCAATCGGAAATTGCCTCTCAGATGTCAGGACCGCCTCCCCAATCAATTTGCATGCAGCTCCGACGCAATCGATTAAAGTTCGGCTGTCTTGAGAAACGCTCGCTTAGCAAAGATGAAGCCCTGTCCGTGCATCGATATTTAGAATGTAGAAATCACCGGAAAATAAGGTCTGCACCGATGAGCATATCTCAACGATCCTTCTGGATAGACACTTGACTTGTCCGCCAATCGAATCTCAACGCAAGATGGCCTGAGGTCCGAGTTTCAACTCTGATAGATGATAGGGTATCACGTGATTGATGCCCGAGATCGAAAGCATATTGATCTATCTCTGTCATTCCGATCACGCAAGGTATATAGAACATCCCGGATCGGTACATTGATTGGGAGGTCTCGCCGAGCACGGCCGAGACGTTCTCCCCATTTGAAACTGGCATCGTCCGTACTTGACTCTCACGCCTCTTTGAGGAACTGCACACTCGCATCGAGGTCAAAGCAGTGATCAAAGGTATGTTGATCTCTACCTTCAAGATCTTGATCATCTGCTCATCTCTGCTTCTTTGCTCCTTGCCAACCTTCCCGGAGTGAGGTCTCGATCTGATCTCCGCCTTGTCTGCTACCTGGGCAGGGGAACCTTCGCCGTTCGGCCTTGACCAAGTCCTCGACTCCCTCTATGTCTTCCATCTCGATTGTTTCCTCGACTGGCTCCCTCGCCGCAAGTTCTTACCGCCTCGCTGATTGATCGACGTGCGCATTGGGTGATTTGCACTTGAGCGTGAAGTGTCCTTGCTTTTGGTCGAGCTTTGACATCTCTTGCGCAAGGTGTTCAATGAGCAAGACAGATTGTAGGACTCTCTTGTCTGCTTTGAACTAGTCGAGGTCTTGCACTATTCTTCCTGAGCTCCTGATTGTGCACTATCTCGCAAAGACGGCCGAGCTGAGGTGGATTCTGCCGAGGTGTTGATAGATGTGCCTCGCACCTCAAGTTCTCATGATTTTTCCACTGGGTTGTACGGCAAAGCGGGCTTCGACCTTGAGCTTCCTCCACCAGCTGTCGACATGCCCAAAGGCATTCACTTCTTCTTCTTCAGCCACTTGTAGACACTGTCCGTGTTGTGGTGGTGGCAAATCAAAGTACACGCTGACATTCTTCTTGTCCAAAGAGGGCCTCATCAGTCCATCATTTGTTTCATCATGGCCTTCATATCTTCATGTCCATCCGGTCAGCTGGCTGGGTCAAGCATCGTCTTCGACCGCTATGCGCATCATCCCGAGACTCTTCACCAAGTCTCATGAA